>RJWJ010020073.1:0-29506 GCA_004363605.1 Indri indri | reverse complement strand
TAGCACATCATCCTTGCAGGAATGTAAGTTACCAGGGATGTGAATGAAGCAAAGAGGAAGAACCCAGCATTATCAGAGCATCTATTTCTGAGTGTTCCTTTAGGTGTAATTGGACAGGAACACAAAAACGAGAAAGAATATTACACCATCATTGCGATGGTAACTTTGCAGGGCATATGAACATGGCAAAGAAAAAGAAATCTGCACTACCCAGGTAGATGTTCTGGGGCAGGGAAGGTGAATATGGCAAATAAGAGGAGCCCTGCATGATCGGCATTATGGTATAACTTGGCAGAGCATGTGAACTGGGCAAAGAAGAGGAGCCTCAAACAAGCAATCTAGGCAGGAAGTATAGGGGTTGGGAGTGAAGCTAGCCTGGGAGCTAACTTGGTAGGAGTTGCATGGATCTAAATAAATTAAGAAACAAAAATGTAGAATGTCATTCTGGTAAGATATGGAATCTCTGCTATTTGAATGGGTTACCATATCAGGTGAAGAGTGAAATTTTATAACCTCTTATTAAAAGCAGAGCGACAAGGGCAACATATGTAACCTAAACATTTGTACCCCCATGATATGCTGAAATAAAAAAAAAAAAAATGCAGACCAGTACTCCAAGGAAACTGTCGTTTTCACAGAGAGGGAACCGAATTCTAGGTTTACATCATTGTAATATTTGATTCTAAAGGAACCATAAGCTCTTCATTATGAACTTATGAATAAGCCTATCAAAACTGAGCCAAATTTGGCAAAATCTTAACCCAGATCAGTCTTCCTTTTCAAATTCTCTTGTCACGAACCTTCTGCAAGCTAAAATACCTTTTACTGTGGAAATACAAGATGGTAAGAATAATGGTTCAGTCTGGTTTCCATTATGCAAGATGAATGAGTTCTAGAGATCTGTACAATATTTTGCCTATAGCTAATAATACTGTACTGAACACTTAAAATTTAAGAGGGTAGATCTCATGTTAAGTGTTCTTACCATGATAAAAATTATATTTTCATAATGCTAAACAATAAATAGAAGTAATACTACTTATGTGATCAATAAACCTGTGTAAGTTTAGGAAAAAACACACCCTTGTATCATACTTAATGCTAGTAAATGAGAAAAGACATAACTGTTTTTATTAAACACTAAATATTAAACTAGCATTTTTGTGAAATATTTAAATAAATTATATGAATTTGAATTCTTAAAATTGATCTGAGTCATTTTCTGTGAGAAGATATATTTTTAACTTAGTACATTTAAAGCATCAAAAATTCAATTTTCTTCTTTACAGGGAATTTTAGAAATACTCAATTTATGTAAGCAACCATTTTACTAGACATGTCAATCAGAACACGGATTCTTTAATTTTAAAGAACTTATAATCTAATACATTCTATTATATATATCTATGTCTATAGATATCTATAGATATATATATGGAGGTAGATAAAGTTTACATAAACAATCAGAAGTGAAGGCATTTCTGAACTGCAGACACATAGACATATACGCATGGAGAAATAGAGCTTTTGAGTTCAATTTTAAAAATTTCAGCCCTGATTCAAGAGTAAACACCAAAACAGTAAAACTCCCTGGTACAGATATCAAATAACTGTTCTCCTCCAGAAGGCATGAAATTCTTCATTGGTTTGTGCCAAAAAAATAGACAAACGAAAAGACTGACAAAACCACATTCTGTGTTTTCTCTCACCTAACAAAGAGCAGATCTCTACAAATTATCAATCTATTTAGAGATATCCAAATGGTCAGACCATAAAACAAATTCTTACCACATGACCAAGCAATTGCAGTTTTAAGTATACACACAAGAGAATTGAAGTCATATATTAACACAAAAACTTGCAAATAAATGCTTATAGCAGTATTATTTATAATAGCCAAAAAGTGTAAATAACTCAAATGTCCATCAACTGATAAATGGATAAATAAAATGTGATGTATGCATATAATGGGCTATTTTATAGGCATAAAATGAATAAAGTACTGATACACACTATATTGTGGATGAACCTTGAAAACATTATGCTGAGTGAAAGAAGCCAGACACAAAGGCCACATATTATATGATCTCATTTATATAAAATGTCTAAAATAAGCAAATCCACAGAAAGTAGATTAATTTTTGCCAGGGGCTGGTTGGGAGAGGAGAATAGGAGTTACTGCTTAATGGGTATTGGGTTTCTTTTCGTGGTGTTGAAACTATTCTGGAATATGATACTGATGAGAGTTTTATAACATTGCGAATGTAGTAAAGGACACTGAATTGTACACTTCAAATGGCTAAAATGGTGAATTTTATGTTATGTGAGTATAATAAAAAAAAAACAAATTTCCAATCATGGTTACCAAGTATGGGGAATAATTTATGTGCTGTAAATGAACTAAAAATGAAGCAAAAAAAAGAAAAAAAAGAACCAAAACCAAAACACTAAATTAGTATAAAGGAAAATGAAACTTATAAAAAACAGAGTTAACAAGGTATTATTGGTGCCCTGGATTCACATAGGAGAGCAAATAAAAGACATGCTTGGGCTTTAAATGTACAAATGGTACACTTCTGTCATTGAAGTTTATATGGTCTCTAGCAGATGAATAATCAGACATATTCCCGTGTCCTCTGAAACAGGTAAAGATAATTACTGAAAGAGTAAGATCATGGCACTCATACAGATACGAACACATGTTAAAATATTTATCACATAAGGAAACTGGCAGATACTATAATCAGTTCAAAGGAGAAGCCAAAGGACAGAAACAGGCATATTGAACAAGAATATTGAGATGAATATGTAAATGGATGTAAAACTGGTTTGATTAGTGTGTGAGAAGGGGCAATTGAGCTTCTACTGGAGGTTGTACATGCCTATTAGCAACCTACAACTTACAAAGGAATGAAAAAAAGCTCAAAGACAATGCAACGTAAGAATCAGATGGATCACCTGAAGTTGTGTCCCATAGACAAGGAAAAGTTTTCCACTGAAACACATAGCTTTTTCTTAAACATTAAAGTTAAGTAGAAAATTAGTGTTTCCTGAAAAAGAGGGTCCAGTCACTAGGGTTACAAGGTTCCCATTACAGACATTTTCTAGACTGAAGCCTGACCAGAGCCCAGTGGACACCAATGACATCACAAATTCTAGGTTGTCACAAAGGCAGCTCCCGACCAATGAGGGGCTGGAGCACAGGGATACAAGGGGCAGGGATAAGCACTGGTATCCTGAGAGGCCCAGGCCAGCAGGGAAATCAAGCTGTGCTAATTGGGGCAAAGCCCAGCAAACATCATGTCTGGGAAAAAAAGGAGTCGAGGATCCCATAGGCGTAGGAGGCAGGCCATCTCCCGCTCCACAAGGGCAGAGCTGCAGTTCCCGGTTAGCCGCGTGGACCGCCTCCTGAGAGAAGGACACTATGCCCGGCGCCTGAGCTCAGCCACTCCCGTTTTCCTCGCCGGCGTTCTGGAGTACCTGACGGCCAACATCCTGGAGCTGGCGGGCCAGGAGGCCGACAACAAACGCAGGGTGCGCATCACCCCCGAACACGTGGAGAGAGCAGTGGACCAGAACCAGCAGCTCAGCCACTTCTTTGAGGATGACATCCACTCTCGAGTTGATGAGATGCCCCAACCCAGGAAGAAGTAGAGATGCCTGGGTCTCAGAGCTCGGCAGGAGCTCATCAACAGCCCCATCCAGCCCCAAAACTGCCATAGAGAGGGAGCCCCCGGCCGCCACCATCAGCCCATGCTATTAAAGTGTTTAAATCTATGACAGCGCTCCTGATTCCTGTCAGTTTCTGTCACCTGGGGTAAGAGGGTTCTGCGAGACATCCAGGGGGAGCTATCCCATAGGGAGTTGGGGGGCGGAAGGCATGGTCAGTGGGGGGTGTTTGAATCAATGATTTCAGAGGAGCAGTTTCCAGTGGTGACAGGTACGGGCAGTGGCCCTGGTGGGAGCGGCTGGTTGAGGGAGAGGGGGATAGATGTCCTCATTGACTCTGAGCAGGGAAGGCCCTGGGAGGCCAGGGAGCCAGCTTAGGTGAGTAATTTGCGAAAGTTGCAAGGGTTTACAGAGCATCCATACTAAGGGGAAGCTAGACAGGAGGTGCTTGGGAAGCTAGGGGAGGAACTGACAGGAGGTATATGGTTGGTGGGAGCGTCCTCTTTCTCTCTCTGCTTTTCCTTGTGAGTGATTATCTGTGGCCCTGTGTAATATGCCCTGCCTCCCATTCTCTGGGGAACTGTGAGTAAAAACTATTCTTTCAAAGGCAGTTGTTTCCATGTCTATCATCTTTCCATACCTTATTAGAAGAAATATCAGGTATATTTTTTAAAAAACCGGTGCATTAAGCAGGGTTGTTTTATGATGGGTGGGGATGGCATGCCTCTAGACGGCTCATGGCTTACTAACAGAATCCAACAGACAGCAAATACTGCCTGGAAAGTATTCCCACCCCTTTGGGTCAATCTTCACATAGTAAAATAGCCAATTACACTAGGTGCTTCTGAGTACCTCGCCTAGACTCACCACATTGTAAATATGCAAGGAGCCAATTGGGGATGCCTTAGGGCCACCTCTTAAATTGGAACAAGCCAAAATCCATGGCACTTACTGTGGAACTTGCTCAAGGGGAGATCTTAGAGCTTCTGTCTGCCCTTACAATTATCAATAAGCCCCAGTACAAGCCATGGCAACACACGGTCAGGCTCTGGCCCATTATTTCATATATTTTAAAGGCTGGTGTTGTGGTTCCTAGCATCTGTCCCTTTAATTACCTTATGCGATTAGAGAAAAAGGCAGAAAAACAAGAGTGGCACCTAAGTGTATATTACAACCAACTCGATGTGTTTGTTCTGTGCATTAAGGTGTCATTTCCTAACATTATCGAGGTTATTAATTTAGGCTGCATTCGGTGATTTCTTTGTGGTAATAGACCGAGTCAATACGTTCTACTCAATGTCCATTGCCAAAGATTCACAGCCACAGTTTGCCTTCTCCTTTGACGGCACACAATATACATTCACTTGATTACCTATGAACTATCTCAATAGCCCAGCCGTAGCACATGACGTCTGAAAGCAGGACCTATAATTCAAATTCATCAATTTACAGCATTTCTACTTTTGGCACTATGTAGATGACACATTGTTTAGGAGACCCTCTCAGGAGGTTGTCACATAGATTTGCACACCCTTATACACCACCTCCAAATTAGAGAATGGGCATATACAAAATACAAGACCCTGTAAAGATGACAAAACTCTTGAACATCTTATGGTCATCAAAGGGCTCTTCTATTCCTGATTGTGTAAAAATACCAATTACTTATTCTCAAGGTACCACAGACACTTAAACAAGTCCAACATTTCCTGAGCCTCTTTACCCTTTAGGAACAACACTTCTTACATTTATTCATTCTACTCAGACCTATATATGAGGTCATATTAAAGTCTAACCTTTTCCATTGAGGCCTCTCACAATAAGCCCTAATACTCAGAAAATTATACAACAGGCATTTCCCCTGGTTTCCCCAGGATTCAAATTTTAAATCAAGGCTTTGGCTACCAAGGGCTATGCCTCTTGGAGCCTCTGCACCAAGCATGGTTCTAAGGAGCTTCCCATGGGTTTCTGGAATAAGTGACTCCCTCAAATGGCAAACAGATATACACCTCTCAAATGACAAATTCTGGACCTTCTGGAAACTGAAGTTCTAACAGGCTCAATTCCAGTTGGCCTACAGACACAAGTCCTTATCATGCCTTGGGTCAGAGATTAGGTATGGCCACAGAATTCTCTTTGGTTAAGTAGAAATGGCACCTTTAGGATTTAGTTAAGCCTGATTCCACGGGCTATTCCAAACTTCGGGATGATGTGGCTTCCCCTGTGCCCAGTCCCTTTCCCATATCTATTGAGGAGGTGGAGGCATACCCCATCCCATTATCAATATGCACGTGGGGAGCCCCTTGAGACCAACTGTCTGACATAGAAAGGGAATCGGTGTGCTTCACCAATGGCAGGGTCACCATCACACATGGTGGGCCTTGGTGGTCAATGGCGGCATGCCACTCCACTTGTAGTTCCTCTCTCACAAGTGGCAGACATGAGGGCTTGGCCCAATTGGTAGAGTTTGGGGCTGTCTGCCTGATTCTCCAGGATGCCCTGCATTACAAATTGCCTGAGATTCATTTGTTTACTGACTCCTGGGTGGCTTCTGTTTGGTCAGGAAAATGAAACCAAGATAATTTTACCATGCAGGGCAAGCCATATGGTAAACTTTACTTAATTCCCCCATACGTAGCCTGGTTTCATACATCTCTGCACATACCAAATCAAACACATCAGAATCATGTTGCAATTCTGTTGCAGACAGCTTAGTGAGAAATGAATTCATTATACCACACACAGACAGGCCTTCCCTTGATAATCTCCATTGTCTGCCTTTGTTCATGGCCAGATAAGCACATGAAAGCTTGGGACACTTAGGGTCCCAGGCTACCTTACTTTGGCGCACAAAGGAAAGGACTTCCTGAAAAGGTTGGCAGACATCAAAGTTAGGTTCATTAGCTATGGTATGGATACACTTACCAAACAGTGGCCTTCAGCATCTGTAGGCACAATTCCTCAGAGCATGAGGCCATAAAATCAATGGCAATTTGATTATACTGGGCCTTTGCCACTTTTCCGTGGGGCCACTTGTTATGCTTTCACCATTATTGACACATATATGGGTTTGCAGATAGCCTTCCCCTTTAAGCATGCTAATTCTGAGTCTACTATTCAGGTCCCTTCAAATCTCCTGATATTATTGACTCTGATCAAAGTTCCCATAACACTTTGCAAATAGTCCAAGTGTGGGT
The DNA here is from genome assembly GCA_004363605.1 of Indri indri. Taxonomy (NCBI): domain Eukaryota; kingdom Metazoa; phylum Chordata; class Mammalia; order Primates; family Indriidae; genus Indri; species Indri indri. The sequence goes on along the minus strand of RJWJ010020073.1, from coordinate 22,640 downwards.
GTTACAACAAGGCATTAATTGAAACTTTCATTTTCCCTACAGCCCCAAGGCAGCTGGCTTAACTGAAAGACATAATGGTCTTTTCAAACAATTACTCCTAAAGTTTGGACCTCTAAATTGAACTCGTTACTGCCTCAGGCCCTTATTATGTTAAACTCTCAGACTACTGGTCTCTTATCCATGCACAAATATTATCCCCCAACACCACCGTTGCCCACACTGGCCATCAGGGGCAATGATTCTTTTAATGCCCACAAGGACTACTCTGTTTTTCTTTATACTAATTTAGATCCACCTGGAAATATAATTTTTCTCTCCAGTCACCTTCTCATAAGGGATGGTGGCTGGATGAGGGAGTGTGTAGTATCATATGATCCTTTAATTATTGAATGTACATTCTAGCCAGAGAGGTTAATATGACCCAGGGATCAGTTGAGGAAAAATACTCATGCTTTTCTACCACCAGCTATTATTCCAAACTTTGAAAGATATAAGACATGGCTCATTAACCCAGCAGCGCCATCCAGACCCTTATAGGAAGTAGAGGTTATTTCCCCAGGGCCCACTGCAGGCATTGTATGGATCACCAAAAGAGGCAAGGACAAGCTACAGTTGGTGAATGTCAAACACATTAGAAAATGACCAGCCACATAGATCTTTCTGCCAACGTGCTTAAGGGAGCCTCCTCCTGTTACCCAACAGTCTCAAGCACAACAGCCTATTATTTAATTTTTTTATTTTTTTATTTTTTATGAGACAGAGTCTCACTTTGTTGTCTGGGCTAGAGTGCTGTGGCATCAGCCTAGCTCACAGCAACCTCCAACTCCTGGGCTCAAGCAATCCTTCTGCCTCAGCCTCCCAAGCAGCTGGGACTACAGGCATGCACCACCATGCCCAGCTAATTTTTTCTATATATTTTTAGTTGTCCAGCTAATTTTTTTCTATTTTGAGTAGAGACGGTGTCTCACTCTTGCTCAGGTTGGTCTCGAACTCCTGACCTCTAGCGATCCTCCTGCCTCAGTCTCCCAGAGTGCTAGGATTAAAGATGTGAGCCACCGTGCCCAGCCCAACAGCCTATTATTATTACACTTATTCTCATGGGGAGAACAAAGAATAGTCTTTTCAGGTGCTCCTGCTCACTCTGGCTGTGGTTATTGTTGGCTCTTAGCTTGTGCTGGGTGCCAGGACTTGTTCTTGACCTCCAGTCTCACTGGAGGTCAGATGATACAATATTTCCAACTACTAGACAATCAGATGTGTTTCCCAAACCAATGGAAGATCATACAGAGCCACAATAAAATACCTGAGACCTTTCTGCCACCACAGGGGCATCCTCCAATGGTTCAACACCTCAGGAGGTACGTCTGCCTGTGGGAGAAACTCCACTTAAAGTGGCATCTCTTGAAGAGCTCTTTAGATAACTCACATCAACCAAACACCACAGCCACCAACATCCTCGCAAGGGTACTTTGCACATTATTAACTATGTGTACCCAAATTAAATCAAATGATCTTACATTAATATGTAGCTGGGCCCCTAATATAATATACGTGGGTCTAGCTTTAGCTTGTATGGATATTTTACACAAAGCCACAATATATTTGGACTATAACTGTGGCACTACTATTCACACTCTGTGGATTAATTATGGAAACATTCATGACATAGCCAAATCTTTTACACGCCACACCCCGCAAGACTCACTTGACCTACTGATATTTGCAAATAAAGTTGTCAAGCTGCCCTATTCAAGAATGCTCTCCAATCAGCACATATACAATACATAGTCTTCCAACTATCAGACCCCAGGATAGCCACTTGGGAAGTATATCCAAGATCTGGTCAAACAACATCACCCCCCTCAAGAATTTATCACTGGGGATGCTGATGCTGCAAACATCCATACCACATATGGACTATAATCCGGATTTTGACACATGTTCCCATACTGGGGCTGTTTCTTCAACTAGTACACCCTCTGCCCAGTCCTCCGTTAGGCTGAGTGATACCTCTTTCCATGCATCTTGTGATGGTTAATTTTATGCATCAACTTGTCTGGGCCATGATGCCCAGATATTATGTCAAACATTATTCTGGATGTTTCTGTAAAATTGTTTTTGTGGATGAGATTAACATTTAACTTGGTGGATTTTGAGTAAACAGATTATCCTCCATAATGGGGGTGGACTTCATCCAATCAGTTGAAAGCCTTAATAAAACAAAGGCTAGGCTCCTCCAAGCAAGTTTGAACTTGAACTGCAGCTCTTCCCTGAGTCTCTGGCCTGCTGCCCTACCTTACCAGATTGTGGACTTACCAAGCCTCCACAATCACATGAATCAATTCCTTAAACTATCTCTCTGTCTCTCTGTCTCTCTGTGTCTCTCTCACTCTCTCTCTCTCTCTCTCTCTCTCTCTCTCTGCACACACACACACACACACACACACACACACACACACAGAGTAAATGTGGACCCACCTTAGGATAGGATCAAGGAGAAAGTACATGGAGCACGGTGCATATAACCAAAGATTTTACATGACAGGAAGTGCCTAAGTGAAGAGTGTAGCCAGCCTAGAGTAGGATTAGACAAAAAAGTGCATAGGTAGAACAAACAAAGCCTAGGGGATAATTCATCAGGAAGTGCATGGGTGGAAGAAGTGACTTGTCATGAGGAGGACTCAGCAATGGATTCATTGGCAGAGGGAGCATCCTGCATGACAAAGAACTGAGTAAGAGTTGCATGGTTGGAAAGAGCATCCAACCTAGGATGGAATACTGAAGGAGGTGCATGGGTCAAATGTGTGTCTGTTTGAAGTGCGTGAGTGGAAACAGAAGTCAGATTAGGCAAGGATATAGCAGGAATTGCCTGAGGAGAGTCTCCAGCAGGAAGTACATGAATAGAGGAAATATCCAAACAAAAGGAGAATTAGAGATTAATTGCATTATTAGAGGGTGCAGCCAGTTTCAGGTAGGATATGGCAAGAGGTACACAGGTGGAAAGTAGAGCCAGCCTGGGAATGGACACAACTGTAGGTGTGTCTGCATGGGTGGAGAGAGCATCCAGATTACTTCCAGGACTCTGTGGGCTGTGTATGTCAGAAAGAAGCAGACAGCCTCAGGCAGAAATTGTCAGAGGTGTATGGTTAGAGGGAACATCCAACTTAGGTTGAGGACTATGTAGGAGATGCATGGATGGAGGGAAAGTCCTGCCTATGGGAGGATTTGGGAGAAGTTGCATTACTGGAAGATGAGGTTGCCTAGGATAGGACCAAGCACGAAGTGTGTGAGTGGAAGCTGCAGCCAATCTGGGTGAGGGGCACTAATCAGGAAATGCATGGGTGGCAGTGCAGTCAGCTTAGGGGAGACTAGGCAGATATAGCATGGGTAGAACGAGTGTGTCGCATAAGAGAATATAAGTTAAAAAATGCAAGGGTAGAAGAAGCATCCAGCCTTTGTGAGTAACTGGCAGGAGGTGCATCAGTGCAGGAAGCATTAAGCCTAGGGGATGACATGACACAAGGGTCATGACTGAAGTGTGCAGTGACTCAGTATGGACATGCCAGATAGTGCCTAGGTTCAGGGAGCATACAACCAAGGGGAAAACCTGGTGAAAAGTGTATTAGTGGATTGTCAGTTAGCCTAAGTGAGGACCCAACAGGAAATATATGAGTGTAGTATATAGCCAGCCTAGTGGAAGATATGGCCAGAAATTCATGAGTAGAGGTTGCAGCAAGCCTAGGAAGGACTCATCGGGAAGTGAAGTGGTAGAGAGAGCACCCAATAGGGGAAGGATTAGGCAAAAACTGAATGGTCAGAGTGAGTATTCAGAATAGAGGAGGATCTGGAGGAAGATAGCATACAGCCTAAGGGAGAACATGGCAAGATTTTCATGGATAGAGGGAGCCTTCATTCTCGGGAATGACTTGGGAGAAGGCGCTTGGATAGAGGAATAAAACAGCCTAGGAGATGACACACAAGAGGTACATAGTTAGAGGAATCAGTCAGCCTAGAGGAGGCCCCAGATAGAGATGCATGGGAAGAAATGGCATCTAGCCTAAGGGAGGTCTGGTCAGGAGATGCATGTATGGAGCCACCAAGAGAAAAACCTTGCAGCAGAATGTTCATGGATGGAGAATACAATCTCCAATTTTGCACCTCCTACCATATCTTCCTCTAGGCTGTCTGTATCCTCCACCCATGAACATGAATTCTTGGGAAAACTCCAATGGATAAGGGAGAAACCAGCCTAAGGGGGAACAGGCAGGATGTATATCAATGGAGGGAATATCAAGTCTAAAAGAGGAGATGGCAGGAGATGCATGGGTGGAATGTGCAGACCTCTAGTCATGGTCAGATGTGAGGTGCATAGGAAGAAGGCTGCCACCAGTCGAGGGGAGGACTCAGCAGGAGGAGCATGGTGGAAGAACCAACGACCTTATGTGAGGATGCAACAAAAGGTTCATGAGAAGAAGATGTAGCCATTCTAAGGGATAACTTGGCAGGAGACACCAGAGGGGAATGTTCTTCCATACTCCAGATAGATCTGGCACAAAAGTATACAGCTAGAAGGAGCAACTAGAGTAGAGAAAGATACAGTGGGAGGTACACAGATGAATGGAGCATCAAGGGTAGGGCTTTGTAGAGGCTACACGAGTAGAGACAGCAGTCAGCTTATGCAAGGATAGGGAAGGAACTCCTAAGGAAAGAATCCAGCAAGAAGGACATAGAGGAAGGGGCATGCAGCTTAGGCAAGGGCTCAGGAGAAGGTGAATTATTGGAGATTGCGGCCAGCCTCAGAAAAGACATGGCAGAATTGCATAGGTGAAAAAATGCAGCCAGCCTGGAGGTGGATGTTACAGGAAGTGCATGAGTAGATGGAGCATCCATGTTAGGTCGAGGATTCTGTGGTCAGTGCATGGGTGTCGGTTGCAACCAGCTTAGGGCAGAAAATTTCAGAAGCATATAGTTGACAGCAACCAGCCTAGGATGAGGACTCTGCAGGAGGTGCATGGATGGAGGGAGGATACAATGTAGGGTAAGACTTGGGATAAGTTGAATTATTTGAGGGTAAAGTTTGCCAAGTGCAGGACTCAGCATGAAGTGTCCAAGTGAAATGTGCAGCCTACCTATGGTAGTATTCATTAGAAGGTGCATGAATGGAGGGAGCATAGAGTCTAGAGGAAGGACACATTGGTGGAGGAAGAATCCAGACTTGGGAGGATTTAGCAACAGGTACATAGCTGTAATTTGCAACCACTCGAGGGGAGGAATGTCAGGCATTGCATGGGTGGATGAAGAATTCAGGCAAGAAAGGAACTGGAAGGAGGTTCATTAATGGAGAATGTAGCCAGCCCAGGGAAGATCCTAATAGGAAATACAGGAATGAAACATAAAGCCAGTCTAGGAGAGGACACAGCAGAAAGTGCATAAGTGGAATGTGCAGCTAAGAGGGGCTAAGAGGGGCTTGATAGAAAGTGAATGCATGAAGGAGGCAGCCAAGCAATGGGAAAATAAGTCAGGACATTCGTAAGTAGAAGGGGCATGAAGCCTATGTGAGGACATGACAAGAAGTGCAAGAATGTAGACAACATCCAAGCTCTGGGATAACAGAGCAGGAGGTGTATCTTTGGAGGCAGCATCCACCCTAGGGTGAGATTCAGCAGGAAGTACATGGAAGAGGAGCCTCCAAACCAAGGGTGGCCACCCTAGAAGATTCACAGTGAAGGAGGCATGCAGTCTAAGGTAGTTCATGTCAGGGAGTACATGGTTGGAGGGAGCAACTACTTCTGTGAATACTCAGCAAAAAGTAAATCAGAGTAGGTAGCATCCATTCTGGGAGAAAACTCTGTAGGAGATGCATGAATAAAAGAAGCATCATGCCCAAGGGAGGACTTTTCAGGTGTGAAGGTGGAGGAAGCATCCAAGATAGGCATAGACTCTGCAAGAAATGCATGGCTGGAAGAAACATTCGATCTAATGGAGGATTTGGAATAATTTGCATTTATGGAAGGTGTAGCCAACCTAGGGAGACCTGACAAAAAGTCCACAGGTGTAGGAAAATTCCAGTCCATGGGAAAAATTGACAGAGGTACATGGATGGAGACAGCACCCAGCTTAACTTGAGGACATTTCAGGATGTGAGTTAATTGAGGGAGCATGCAGCCTAGAGTAGGACATGGCAGGAGGTGCATGGATGGAGAAAACAGCAACCTTGGGGTGATCCCTACAAAAAGTGAAGGAATGGAGGATGCAGCCAGCCTAGAGGAATATTCAGCAGGCAATGCAAAGGTGGAGGGTTAAGCCATCCTAGGGCAGGATTTGGCATGAAGTTTATGGCTCAAGAGAGCATCCAACCTAATTGAGGACTTAGAAATAGGTATATGGATAGAGGGTACAGCAAGACTAATGGAGGCTATGTCAGGAGGTTCATGGTTAGCAGTTGCAGCAGCTTAGATGAAGATATGGCTGGAAGTGTATGAATGGAGTGTGTAGTCAGCCTAGCAGAGAATCCAGCAGAAATTGTATGAGTGGAGGGAACACAAAACCAAGAGGAGTATTTAGGAGAAGTTGCATTATCTGAGGGTTCAGCCAGCCTAGGGGAGAATTATGGCAGAAGCTGCATGGATGGAGAGAGAGCCCAACATAGAGGAGGACCCACCAGTAGCTGCAGCAGAATGATGCAGCCAGTATAGGGGAGAACTTGGAGGATGATGCCAGAATGGAGGAAAAAGCCAGGCTGTAGAGGTCTTGGCAAGAGGTGCATGAGTGGAGAGTATGGCCATCCTAGGGGAAGAAATGTCAGGAATTTTATGGGTGGAAGGAAGATCCAACCTACAGGAGGAATTGGCAGGGAGTGTATGGATGGTACTAGCACCAAGCCTAGAGGTAGACCCATCAGGAGATGCATGAGTGGAGGGTATAACCAATATTTGGGAGGACTCAGTAGGAGGTGCATTGGTGGAGGACCATGCAGACTGAGAGGGCAGGGCATAAAATGTAATGGAGGAGGGAGATTCCAACATCTCCGAGAACCTAGCAGACATTGCATCTGAAAAACAAGCATCCATCATATAGGTGGACTAGGCAGGAGATGTATAGGTGAAGGGAACATCCAGCCTCTGTGAGGGCAATGCAGGATGCATCAGAAGAGGCAACATCCAGTCTAGTGTAGGACTTGTTACATGGAGCATGGAAGGAGGGAACATTCAGCTTAAGGGAAGAAGGAGAGGAAGTGATGGGTGGAGGGTACAGCCTGCCTAGGGGAGAATGTAGAAGTCACTGTATGGGTGTAAGGAGCTTGCAGCCTAAGGGTGGATTAGGTAGGAGGTACATGGTTGGTGGGTACAGCCAGTTTAAGTGAGGACATAGTAGTAAGTGCATGAATGGGGGGTGCATCCAGTATAAGACTCTAGAGGAGGTACTTGGGTGGTGACTGCAGTCAGCCTAGGGCAGAACATGACAGCAAGTGCATAAGCATAGACTGCAGCCAGCCTAGGGGAAGACTCAGAAAGAGGTGCAAGGGTGGAGCAAATAGCTACCTTAGGGGATGACCCAGTAGAAAGCAAATGAGTAAGGAGTGCTTCCAGCCTGGGGGATGATTCTGCAAGCAATGAATAAATTGGATCATTTAGCAGTACTAGGAGAGAATGAGGCAGGAAGTACATGGATGCAGGGTACGGTCAGCATAGAGGAAGACCCTTTAAAAATTGGATTAGTAGAGGGTTCAGCTTGCTGAGAGGAGAACCTGGCAGCAGGTGCATGGGTGGACGGAGCATCCAGCCTACAGGGAGTACTTGACAGGAGATGCGTGGGGGAAGAAAGCAGCCAGGGATTGGCAGGAGGTGCATGAGAGGAAGGAGCATCCAACCTAGAGCAGTACATGGCAGGAAATGCAAAGATGGATAGAATATGCAGATTAAGGCACAACACTGCAGGAGACACACAGGAAGAGGTTACACCTGGGGAGGGGCTGTAGCTGTAGATGTATGGGAAGGATATTGCAGATAGCATAAGGGAGGACGCTGCAGCAATTGCATGGGTAGATGAAACATCCATCTTAGGAGAGGTACATGGAAAAATAGAGCATCCAGCCTAGGTTATAATTTGGCAGGAGGTGCACGGGTGGAGGAAGCAGCTATCCTAGGGAAGGACTGAGCAGGAAGGTCCTGAGTGGAGGGCACAGCCAACAAATGGAGAACTCAGCAGGAGGTAAGAGGGTGGAAAGTTTAGCATGCTTAGGGTAATAACTGGTAGGAAGTTCATGGCTGAAACATGCATTCACCCTAGGCTGGAGGTGCATGGGTGGAGATTGCATTAAGCTTAGAGAAGAAGGTTACATAAGGTACATGTGCGGAGGAAATATCAATCCTAGAGAAGGACTCAGCAGCAAATGCAAAAGTAGAAGCTTTAGCCAGTCTAGGGGACAGTCTGGCAGGGAGTACATGGCTACAGGGAGGACCCGGCCTAGGGTAGGACTCTGCATATTATACATGGGTATAGGGTGCAGCTAGCTTAGGGGAGGACCTTCAATTAGGTAGGGGCTGGAGGGAACATCAGTCTCAGGTGAATATTAAGCAGGAAGTGCATGGATGAAGGATCCAGCTTACTTATGGGAGAATCTGGCATTTCGTGTGTGGGTGGCAAGGAGCTTCCTGTGTAAGGGTGTATTGGGGAGGAGGTGCATGGTTGTTGGGTAGTACCTGTCTAATGAGTGCACCGCAGTAAGTGCATGAGTGGAGGGTGCATCCAGTCTAGGGGAGGGCTAGGCAGGTGATGCATAGTGGAGGCAGCACACAGCCTAGTGGAGGATAAGGCAGGATGGAAGGCAATGCCAGTGTAAGGGAGGGACCTGAAGAAAGAGCATGGCTTGTGGAGATCCAGCAGGAAGTGCATAAATGGAAGGTACAGCAAGCCCAGCGGAGGCCTTTGCTAGAGGTACATGGGAGGCAGTTACAATCTTGCTAGAGGAGAAGTAGACAGGATCAGCATGGGTAGTTGGAGCAGCCATCCCAAGGGAGGATGTGCAAGAATGAAGGGTACGTTAAGAGGAAGAACTGGTAGTAAGACATGAGTGGAGTGTGCAGTCACCAAAGGAGCACTTGGAGGAAGCGAAAGGGAGGAGGGAGTATTCAGTCTAGGTAGGAAGCTGATGGGGTGACAGGGATGGGAGCCGACAGGGGTGACAGGAAGAGTGGGAAGAGGTATCATCTGGCCTAAGAGTAGGAGATTCACGGCTGGAGTGTGTTTGCCACCCTGGGGAAGAACATGACAGGTGATGTATGTGAAAAGATGGCATATACCCTTGGGGAGGAATTGGAAGCAGTACATTAGTATAGGGTGCAGCCAGCCTAGGGGAGGACCCAGTAAAAAATGCATGATTAGAGTATACAGCCAGCCTAGACAAGGACATGTCAGAGAGATGATGAATGGAAGATATAGGCAGCCTAGAGCAGGATCTAGTAGGAAGCTCATAAGTTGAGAGAATAATCAGCCTAAGGCAGAAATTAAGAGATATTTCATTAATGGAGGATGCATAGAACCTAGAGGAGGACATGTGAGGAGTTTCATGGGTGAAGGGATCATCCAGTTCATAGAATTTGGCATGTAGTGTGTGGGTGGTGGAAGCATACAGCCTAGGGATGGACTGAGTAGGAGATGCATGAATGGAGGGTAGAGCCAGCTTAAGTGAGGACCCAGCAGGAAATATATCAGTGAGGGACAAAGCCAGCCTAAGGTAGGACTAAGACAGGAAGACTGAGAATAGTGCACGAGAGAAGGGAGCATTTGTCCTTGGAGACATCTCCATTTACACACCTCGTTCATAATCCATCCTTTAAGCTAAAAGCCATCTCGACCAATGCCCCTCCTACCATATCCACCATAAACTGATCGCACACTCAAATCATATACTTCCTGCCAAATGCTCCCCTAGATCGCATGCTCCTCAGAAGATGCATTTCATGCATTGTCCTCCCCTTGGGTGGCAATTTCCTCTAGCCCTCGGCCTCCTTCTAAGTCCTTCCTTAGGTGTGATGCTTCTTCTACCCATGTACTACCTGCCAGTGTCTCCCTGAGGTTAGTGGAAGTCTGCATCCACATAAATCCTACTGTGTACAGCTCTAGACTAAGTGAAATGTTGATCAAAGTATGTCCTGCAGATTCCTTCCCTAAACCGGCTGCACTCTGCATATCTGCACACCCAGCCATCTCCTCTCCTAGACTAGAAGCTCCCTCCACCACGTACAACTTGCAGAGTTCTCCTCTAGAGTAGATTCACCCTCCCTCATTACATTATTTCCTGGACCCACCTCACTGCTCACTGCACTCCTCACCCATGCACCTGCTGCCAAGGCCCCTCTTACCCTGGATGTTCCCTACGTCCATGCACCCCTATCATATCTCCCATTAAGCTGGCTACGATCTCCACTCATGTATCTCCTGCATATAAACCCCTGTGCTGATGCATTCTGGACACATGCATTATCTGCCATATCCTCCCTTAGATTGGATGCACTTTATGCAGGATCCTCATTTTAACTGGATACACTAAGTTCTCATGTACTCCTGCTATGTCTGCTCCTAGGTTGGCTGCACCCTGCACCCATGCAATGCTTGCCAATACTTCCCCAACGTTAGATGCTCATTCCAATCTTGCTCTTCCTTTGGTTATTTCCAAGGTGACTGCATCCTTATTCCATGAACCACTTGCCAAGCTCTACTTATGCTTGATGCTTTTTCCATCCATCCATCCATGAACTGCCTATCCGGTCTTTCTCAAGGCTGGCTGCAACTTGAACCCATGCACTGTATCTATACCTAGGCTTACTACATCATAAACCCATACACTTTCTGCAGGAGAGTCTTCTAGGCTGGCTGCTCCCAGCACTCCTGTACATCCTGCCATGTGCTTCCCCAGGACTGATGGTCCATCCATGTGCGCACCCTCAGATCATTTCTTTCCTTAGCATGAAAACTGCATCCCCACATACCCCTCTGAATATTTTCTCCCCTTGGCTGGCTATACACTCCACCAATACACCTCCTGCCATGTCCTCCTATAGGCTAGAGGCTCCCTCCATCAATGCACTACATGCTGGAACCTCCCTTATTTAGCTGCACTATGCACCCATGAAAATCTTACTAGGTCTGGGCCCACACTGTCTAAAACTTCCAACTATTCATCTCCTGCAGTTTCATCCCATACAATAGCTTAAACCTGCACCACTGCACTTCCTGCCATCTCTACTCATAGGCTAGATTCACTGTGCAACGATGCACCAACTTCCAAGACCTCCCCTATTCTGTATTCTCCTACCTTCACCCATGCTCCTCCACCCAAGACCTGCCTTAGATTGAATATTTCCATGAGCCTTCTGGCATATCCTCCCTTAGGATGGCTGCAATATCCACCCATGTGTCTCCTGCTGGCCCTTACCTAGGGTATAGGCAGCATGCTCTGTCCATTATATACTTCCTGCTGGATGCTTTCTTTGTCTGGCTTTGTCTCCTGACATCTCTTCCCCTAGGCTGGCTGCTTCTTGCATCCATTTAGCTCCTTTCATGTCCTCTTCAAAACTGTCTGGACCTTCCGCCCATGCATATCTTCCCTGCTGGATTCTCCCATAGGATAGTAGCTTCGCCCACCCACTCACCTCCTTCAGAATCTTCACTAGGCTGGATGTTCCCTCCACCCAAGTACTACCTGCAGGGTCTTCCCTTAGGTTACCTGTACCCTACACCCATGCAAATTCTACTATGTTTGGCCCCAAACTACCTGTACTCATGACCCATGTACTTCCATCAGGTTCCTTCCCTAGGATGGTTACACCCTGTATACTTGCACACTCTACCATCTCCTCCCCTAGACTGGATCCACCCTTCACCAATGTACCACCTTCAGAATTCTGCCTAGGTTGAATTCTGTCTTCCCCTTTAAACTACCTGCTGGATCCTACCCTTCACTTACTGCACCCTTGATCAATGTATCTCCGTTAGGCAGGATGCTCTGTAAATACCCATGCTGCAAACTCCAGGCCATACAACTCCTACGAGTTCTCCCCTAGGCAGGCTGAATTTTGTACTCATGCACCCTCTGCCATACCCTCCTCTAGACAGGATGTTCCTTCTATCTATGTACTTTCCGCCATGTTCTTCCCTAGGCAGAAAGCACCTGCACCCATGTACCACCATCTTGGTCCTCCACCAGGCTGACTACACCCTGCATCCATATATTTATTGTTATGTTCTCCCCTAGGGTGGCTACGTCCTTTTCCCATGGACTTATACAGACTTCCTATCAAGTCTCCCCTAGAATGGCTTTGTACACCAACCATGCACTCTCTGCTGGGTCCTCTGCTATACTGGGAGCACACTATACTTACACACCTCCTGCTGTCTTCTCCCCTAGGTGGCTGCATCCTTCACTCACCCTCCTCCAACAGAAACCTGATCCTAAACTGGATGCTCTCTTCTCCCATACATTACCCTCTGGATCATCACCCTAGGCTCACTGTACTCTAAATTCATGCTGCTCCTGCCAAGATCCCCCTTAGCCTGGATACTTTTCACATCCATGTGCCTCCAATATCCCCCATTAATTGGCTGCAATCTCTACCCATGTATCTCCTGTGGGTACCCCCCTCTGCTGGATGCCTTCTGGACACACGCATGGTCTTCTATGCCTCTGCATTGGCTGGCTAACCTCTCTGCCGAATGTATCTTCTGCCCAGTATGTAACTAGGCTAGCTGCACCAGGCATACAGGCATGCACCTCCTACTATTCTTCCCCTAGGCTGAATGCTCGTTCTTCCCGTGCACAAAGTGCTGACTCCTCCCATAGGTGGGATACTCACTGCAGTCAAGCACTTCATTCTGATCCTCCTCCAGAAAGACTGCAATTTGCAAACATGTATCTCTTGATATTTCCCACCCTAATCTGGCTGAACTCTCCAACCATGACCCTCCTTCCATATCCTTTTCTAGGCTGGCTGCTTTCTGCTCTCTCTACTCATGAACTTCATGCTGGGTCCTTCCACGGGCTTGCTTCACTATGCACACTTGCACATTCTACTATGTCCACTGCTGAGCTGGCTGCATCTTTTACCCATTCAAAACCTTTACGCTCCAGCCACACGTGGCCTTCCTGCAGATTTTCCTCCTTGACTAAAAGCTCCCTTAGCACAAGTCTTTCCTTGTAACCACGCATCTCCTGTTATGTCCTCTTCTAGGCTGGCTGAATGCTCCACCCATGCACTTAATGACTGGTACTCAGATAGGCTGGATGCCCCCTATACCCAAGGACTTCCTACAGATCCCCCACTTAAACTGGAATCTCCCTGAACACATGTCCCACCTATTATACGTTCCCTTGTGTTGACTGCACATTCCACCTGCACACCTCCTGCTGAGACCTCCTTTTGGCTGGATTCTTCTTTCACCCATGCATGTCCTTCCCACCCTCTCCTAGGCTCACTTCGACCTGAATGTATTGTTGGGGAATTTCCATGCCAGTTCTGCTTAAAACCGCAAAGCAGCTAAGTAGAGCAAGTAGGTAGAATATGCACCAGCTAGCTGAAACCACAAAACAATTAAGCAGAGTTATAAGCCTGTCATGACTGTACTGCTTGTTGTAAACCTATCATAACTATACTGTTTGTTATAAGCCTATCATAACTGTACTGCATGTAAAAACTGCTATTAATTGGCTAATTTTTAATCCTTTTACTAATTGGTTAACTTTTATGCTTGTGTGTGTTATTGGATAAGACTAACCCCCGCCCAAAAAAAAGTATAAAACCTGACAAAAACCAGGAAGAGGTGCTCAGAATTTGGAGACTTGTCTCCTCTGGGCCCGCCAGCGTTAAGAGATTAAACATTGACTCTCCAACTCTCTGCGTGCCGCTCGGTTATTCCTTTGGGACCGGTCACTGTAACACTTGCCGTAACAATATGAACTTCCTAATATGTCCTAGGCTGGCTGCAAATTCAATCAATTCACCTTCTATGGGGGTTTCCCATTAGTTGGTGGCACCCTGCACCTGTGCACCTCCTTTCATGCTCCCCCTTAGGCTGAATGCACCCACAATCCATGCACTACTTCCTGCCTATGCCTACTCTAGGCCAGAGATAGCCTAGAGATAGCATCCTTCCCAGGGGAGTATATTTCAGTACTCCATGGGTATAGGGAGTTTCCAGTTGAGGGGAGGACTCCACCATAGGTCAAGGGTGTACTAAGCCTAGGAGAGGTCATTGGTAGATGTACATGTCTGGAGGGAGTACGTGCCTTGGAAAGGATCAGTGTGTCAATTCATGGTTGGATGAAGCAGCAGTCCAGGATGAGGGTAGTGGGGGCTGGGGGTTTAGAGAAGGTCTTTGAGTGGAGGGAGCATCTTTCCTTAGTTTGACCTCAGCATGAGGCACATGGGTGGAAGTCATGGCCTATCTAGGGTCAGATCTGGCAGGAAGTAAATGGGCGAAAGGTGCATACAACTTAGGGGAGAACTGGCAGGAGATTCATGGGTTAAGGCTGGAACTTCTTGAAAGAGTACGTGGGTCAGGGATGCATCCAGCATAAGGGAGTACTGGCAGGAGAAGCATGGATGAGGAGAGCATACAGCTTAGGGTAGGACCTGGCATAAGGTTCCTGAGTGGAAAGTGCAATTAGCTTAGGAAGTGCGAGTAAGGAGCGATGATCCAGTGTAGTGGAGAACATGATAGAAAAATGCGTGGGTATATATATACATAATTAGTGTGAAGCGCACCGTCTGGGGGATGGACATGCTTGAAGCTCTGACTTGGGGTCGGGGACAAGGACAATATACTCAACCTAAACATTTGTACCCCCATAAGAGGAGAGAGAGAGAGAGAGAGAGAGAGAGAGAGAGAGAGAGAGAGAGAGAAGAAAAGAAAAGAAAAGAAAAGAAAAAGAAAGAAAGAAATGAAAGCAAAGAAAAGAAAGGAAAAAAATAAAAATGCATGGGCGAATGGTGCAGCCAGACTAGGAGGAGAACCTGGAAGTAAATGCATTGGTAGAGGCAGCATACAGACTATGGGAGGAAATTGCAGTAGTGCACAGATATAGGAAATATCCAGCATAGTGGATAACTTGGCATTAAGTGCATTGCTTACAAGTATTGTTAGTGTAGAAGAAGACAGGAATTACAAGGCTGGTGAGAGCATTCAGCCTAAGAGTAGATTCTTGGGAGATTCATAAGTTAAGGGTGAGCCAGCCTAGGGAGGAAGGGGTGAATGGGTAGAGTGTGGAGCTAGCTTACAGGAGGTGGTAGCAAGAGTGTATGGGAAGGAAGTTGTAGCTAAATTAGGGGGAAACTCAAGAGAAGATGCTTGGTTGGATGGAGCATTTAGCCAAGGTGAGGACTGTGTAGGAGGTACATGGATATAGGAAATAGCCACCTTTGGGGAGATTCCCTGCTGTAAGTGTATGGATGAAAGTGAGCAACTTTTGATTTTGGAGGAGGTACAAGGTTGAAGGTGAAGTCAATGTAGAGGAAGACCTTTCAGGAGTTGCACAAATCGAGCATGCATTCAACCTAGGGCTAGACGTATTAGGAGATGTATGGGTGCAGTTTGCAGTCAGACTAGGAGAGGACACAGAGAAAGTGCATAGTTGGAAAGCATTCAGCCCAAAGGTAGATAGAGCATGCAGTTAGTGCAAGGGTACAGGGAGCAGTCAACCTTGGGAGAAAAATCCCGCAGTAAGTGCATGGGTGGATGAGGTGTGCATTCAGCCCATGGGAGGCTGTGACAAGAGGACCATAGGAGGGATGTTGTAGCCAGGTCAGGTCAGGGCTCAACAGGAGATGCACGTTTGGAGGGAGCATCTAGCCAAGGGGAGGCCCTGAGGGCCATGTATGGGTGGAGGGTGCATACAGACTAGGTACATTGATGTAGGAAGTGCATAGGTGGAAGGAGTATCCTGCATAGGGTAGGATATGGCAGGAGGTGCTTGGGTGCAAATGCAGGCAGCTTATGAAAGAATGTGCTGTAGAAGCATGAGTTGAAGTTTCAGCTATCCTAAGGGAGGATGTGGCAGAGTTTGGTGAAGGGAGCATCTAGTTCAAGGGGAGTCCCGAAAGGCATGATTGATTTGTGCAATGAGCCTAGGGAAGGATCCAGCAGGCCGTGCATCACTAAAGGGGGAATCAAGACCAGGGTGGATGAGGCAGGTGATGCATGGGAAGATACTGGATCCAGCCTAACGTAAGAAATGGAAAGAGTGCAGGCTGCAGTGTGCAGTCAATGTGGAGTATCTCATAGAAAGTGCATGGGTTTAGAATGCAGCTGTCCTAGGCCTGACAGAGGAGGAGGTACTTAGATGTGGGGTTCAGCCAGCTTTTTGGAGGACCTGGATACAGTACATGGTTGGAGGGAGCATCCAGCTAAGGGGAGAACACTGTAGGATATGAGTGCAGAAAGCAGCCACTTTGGAGGAGGATCCTGCGGGAAGTGCATAGGTGGAGGCAGCATCCCACATAAGGGAGAACTTGACAGGAGATGTATCAGTGGAGAGTGTGCCACCATAGGGGAAGACATGTTAGCAGAAGCATGGCTGGAGGGATTTCTAGCCTAAGGCAAATAATCTGGAGGAAGTGTATTGGTGGAGGGAACATCCACCCTAGAGCAGGAACAGGTGGTTGCTGCATGAGATGAGGGAGCATTTGCCTCAAAAGAGACTTTCCAGATGGTGTAGTAGGTAGAAAGCCTTGAGGAGGACCTGGCAAGATCATTGGTAGAGATAGCATGAGGTCTAGAAGAGCACTGGCAGGAGATGCATTGTAGGAAGGACCATTCAGCCTAGAGGAAACCTTGCAGGTGAGGTATGGCTATGGGGTGCAGGCAGACTAGGGGAGGATATATTATTAAGAGGTTCTTGTGTAGGGTACAATCAGCCTCAGGAGGGTGTGACAGGATGTGCATGGGTAGAAGGAACAGCCAGCCTAGTGGAGGTCTCGGCAGGAGGTGCCAAGGTTGAAGATACATCTAGCCAAGAGAAGACCTGGCAGGAAGTGCATAACTTGGGGTAGCATCAAGGTAAGGGCAGATGGGTTCACGGGGGTGGAATGCAGCCAGCATAGGGAAGGAGCCAGAAGAGATGCTGTGATGGTTAATTTTATGTGCCAACTTGATTGAACCATGGGATGCTCCCTTTTCCCATGTACCTTCTGCCAGGTCCTGCCATAGACTGGACACTCCCTCTATCCATGCAGTGCCTGATATATTGGACCCTTGCATAAGCTGGATCCTGCAGCAATGCAGCCCCTCTCATGTCCTTTTTTAGGTGTAAAACAACATCCACCTTTGTATCTCTTACCATATCCTCCTTTAAGCTGGCTGCAGGCTCCACCTATGATTATCTTGGCAAGTCCTCTCCTAGGTTGACTGCATTCTGAACCTCTTGCCATATTCTCTTTTAGGCAGAATGCTCCCTGCACCTATACACTTCCTGGCAGGATCTCTTCTAAGCTGGCTATACCCTCCAACTTTGCACCTCCTGCTAAGAACTCAATAGGCTGATTGCTCCCTCCACATATGCACTTTATACCAGGTGCTCCCCACATCTGGCTGCACCTTGGATCAATGCATCTTCTAATATATCCATCCTTAAGCTAACTGCACCCCCGTGCATCACCTACTAAGTTTCCTCTAGGCTGAATGCTACCTCTTCTTACGTACCTCTTGCATTATTTTGCCATGGTCTTTATTTCCCTCCACCCATGGACTTCTTGCCAGATTTCTCTGAGGCTGATTGCATCTCACAACCATGCACCTGCTGCTATGCTCTAATTATCCTAGGCTGGCTGTAACCTCCTTCTCATGCCCCTCCTTCTGGTTCCTTCCTTGGCTGGCTGTGCAATGTATCTATTGCAATATCCTACCCTAGGATGGCTTCAACCTCTACACAAGAACTATTTGTGGGATACTTTTCTAGGCTAGATGTGTCCCACACCTATGCACACCCTACCACGTTCTCTGCTATGCTGCTTGCACTCTCTGCTAATACAACCTAGTCTGTATAATACACTCAACCGTGCACTATCTGCCATGTCCCCTTGGCTGGCTGGAACCTCCACCCACGAACTTCATGAAACAAACTTCTATTTTTATGACAGAAGCAGTGGTGCAAGTTAAATCCAAGTGCTTACAGAGTTAGGCCCTTATCCTCACACTGGAACAAAGAGAAAAAGCTAGTTATCTCCCTGAATATTTGCATTTCCAAGAGGCAGCTCTCAGATCCTTGAGGAAATAGTTTTGGGTAGCAGGTTTACATCTTGAAGAACAGAGAAAGGATTTATAATCTGAAGCCTTCTAAAGTAAGTGCTCTGAGGGGATTTAGAGGCCTATCTGTCTATCACCAGGTTTTGGCTGGAATAAACAATAAATTCTTCTGGCACCATTAAGCTTTCTCAGGCTTATCATGGAGGCGCCGAGGTCATACTAGGGACATGGTCTTAATCTACTAGAAGTCATGCTAAATGCATCTATTAGAGTTTGTCAAATCTCTTAGTGCAGAGGTTTGGATGGACTTCAAGCATTTGCTGGAGCCTCAGTTGTTGTACGCTAGCCTAGATGCTGCCTACACCTATGTACTTAATGCTGTATCCTCCACCAGGCTAGAGGGACCTTCCATTCATGCATTTCCCACCTGCCTTTGCTTTGGTTGCCTGCACCCTTCACCCATGCATCTTCTATTGGATCTTCCTCTAGGATGGATAATCTCTCCACCCATGCACCAACTGCCATGTCTTTCCCTAAGCTGGCTCCCACCTAAACCAATGGATCTTCTGATGAGTTCCCCTTTAAACTGGCTACTCCATTTACTCATGTACTTTCTGCTGGATTCTCCTCTATGCTGATTGCACCATCCACTAATGAATCTTTGCCAGAGTCTTTCCTAGGATGTATGCCCTCTCTACTCACTTCCTACTGGATTCCCTCTTAAGCTTTCTGTACTCTGCACTTATGCATTTCCTGCCATGTCCGGCCCTTGGATGGCTGCCCCAGTCACCCAAACACTGCCAATCTTTCCCTATGCTGGCCAAACCCTCCAACCATTCAACTCCTGCTGAGTCTTAAGTTACATATTCCCTCCTTTCTTGGATCTCCTGGCATAGACTAGATATTACCTTCTCAGATGCATCTCCTGCCAGATCCCGCTAGGGATAGATACTCCCTGCCATCTTGAACTCTCCCTCCACACATGGCCTTCTGACCTAATCCTTTCCAGATAGCTGCACCATATATCCATGTACTTTCTGGCTAGTTATTCTTACACTGGCTGCACCCTCCACTAATGCACATCCTTCAGGATACACCCCCAGGCTGGATCAACTTCTTGCAACTTCTTGCATCAACTACCAAGACTACACTTGGCTGAATGCTCCCTCCAACCATGTACCTCTTTTCCAGACCCCCCGCCCCCCATATAATGCCTGTATCCTCCACCCATGCACCTCCTTCTGAGTCTCACCTGAGCTGGACGCTTCCTCCACCCATGAAAGTGATACCCTGTGCTCCTCTATGCTGGATGAACCCCATCCCCATACTCTCCCTGCCAAGACCTCTGCTAGTCTTGGTGCAAGTTCCACTAATAAACTTCATAGTCTGCCTGCACAGTTCATTCATGCAGCCCTTGCCTTGTTATCCCATAGGAAGAATGATCCCCACACCCATACAACTGCTGCTTAGGCTGGCTGTACTCTCTACTAACATACCTTCTTCCAATCTTACTTGAATCTGATTGTTCCTACACACATGTACTTCCTACTGGATTCTACCCTATTCTGGTTGCACCTTTTCTTCATTCATCTCATACCAAATACTCCCCAAGGATGGATGCTTCTTCCACCCAGGCACTGCCTACCAGGTCATCCATCATCTAGACAGACTGTAGCCTACATTCATAACCTCCTGATGATTCTACCCTTTGACTGGTTGCCCCATTTACTCGTACTTTTTGATGGGTGCCCCATTCCCTCATGCTCTTTTTGATGTGTCTTCCCTCAGGCTGGCTGAATCTTCCATCCATGTGCCACTTCCATGGCCTCACATGTGCTAAATGCACCTCTTACTGCTTCTTCACTTAGATTGAGTTAACTCCCACCCGTGTACTTTCTGTCACATCTTCCCCTAGGCTGATGCTGTCTACCCATGTAATACTTTCTCGGTCTGCCCATGACCTTCCTGTTGGGTTCACCCATGTGCTTGTTGTCCTTCCCTAGGCTGATGGCACTGTGCACTCATGTATTTCTTGACATATCCTCCCTTCGCATGGATATACCTGCACCCATGTACCATCTACTGACTTCTCCTCTAGACTGAGTGTGTCCTCCATGTATTTACTTGTTCCCAGATCTTCCCCTAGACTGTTTGCAACTTCCATAGAGGAACTGAATGTTGGATTCTCTATTACATTGGTAATAACCTCCTACCGTGAACCTTCTCCAGATACCTTCCCTAAGACTGGGTGCTCCCTCAACTCATGACTCTCTTACCATGAATGAACTACCCTATTCTGGCAGCAGACCACACACATACACATCCTGTTGAGTCCTGGCCGAATCTTGATGCACCCTCCACCCAGTCACTGCCTGCTGGGTTATCTCCTAGGTTGGCTGCTTCCAAAAATTATGCACCTCTGCCAAATCCTCCCTTATGCTGGATGTCCCTTCCACCCATACCCCTCCCCGCCCCACACACTGATTCCTTCCCTAGGATAGCTGCTTTTTTCACACATTCACTGCCTGCTGGATCTTCTCTTAGGCTCACTGCACCCTCAGTCCACCTACCTCCTGTCAAGCTCTTCCTTAGTCTAAAAGCTCCCTCCACCCAGTAACCTTTAGCCATATCCTCCCTTAGTGTGGCTGCAGCCTTCACACATTAAATTCCTACAGATCCTCCCCTAGGAAGGATATTTCTTCTACACATGGAAATATTTCTGGGTCCTCCTATACATTGAATGTAATCTTCAACCTTGTATCTTTTCCTGAGACCTACCCTAGCCTGCCTGGTCTCTCCACTCTTTCACTTCTTGTTAGGTTCTTCCTAAAACTGGTTGCACATTGCATGAAGTCACCTCCTGCTATGTCCTTCCCTAGGCTAACCGCACCCTAATTCTATGTACTTCCTACTATGTCCAGCCCTAGGCTGACTGGACTCTCACTAATACACTTTCTCTAGGCCTTTCCTATGCTGCATGCACCTTATACCTTTGCACCTCCTGCCAGAAGGCTGGATCTTCTTTCTATGCACTACCTGCCATGTCCTTCCCTAGGATAGATTTTTCTCCTGTCAATGCATTTCCAGCTGGATCGTCCCCTAGAATCGCTGCAGCTTCCACCCATACTCCTACTGCCAAGTTCTCCATTAGTCTGGATGCTCCGTTCACCAATGTACCTTGTGCCATATCATCACAGGCTGGCTGCAACCTCCACTCATGTATCTTTCATAGCTCTTCCCCTGAGCAGGATCTCCCTTCAGCTATACACATACTGTTGGGTCTTTACTATGCCTGGCTATATAGCATCCACCCTTTCCCACCTGATGAGACCTCTCCTAGCCTGGATGTGCTCTACAAACAAGCACTTCCAACTGGTTCCTCATGTCGCCTGCTTACACCCTACACTAACTCACATCCTTATATGTACTTGGATAGGCTTGCAGCAACCCGCACCCATATACCACTGCTCTGACTCCCCTTTACTGAATGCTCCCTTCTCCCATGCACTTCTTGCTGGTCCTCTTCTAGGCCTGTTTCCACATATGCACCTCCTATTCAGTCTTCTCTTAGGGTGGATGATCCCTCTTCCATTCATCTCCTGTGTGAGCTTCCGCCAAGCTTACTGCACTCTTTGCCAGTGAACTTCCTTCCAGATCCTCCCATAAGCTGGCTGTACCTTCCAACATTTAATCTCCTGCCAAGCTCTGAATTAGGCTGGCTACTCATCCCACCACTTTAATTCCTACTATGTCCTCCCATTGGCTCACTGTGTCCTGCACCAATGCATCTTTCCCTATGTCTTCCTTTAGGCTGGCTGCACCCTGTACCAATGCACCTTCTGCTGTATACTACCCTAGACTACACCTTTCACCCATTCCCTTCCTACCAGTCCTACCCTGTTTCACTGTATCCTGTACCCATGAGTCCTTACTATGTCCTCTCCTAGGCTGGTGGGTCCTAAAACCACAATACCACCTGCCAGTTCTCCCTGAACTGAATGCTCTCGCTTCCTACTCTTATCCAAATCCTGAGGCTTTCTCCACCCATGTATCTTTTGCAGAGTGATTCCCTGGGCTGGCTTCCCCCTGCAACCATGTATCTCTTGCCGTACATACATATCCTAACAAATCCTTTCACAGGCTAGATGTTGCCTCCACACATGCACTTCATTCCTATCCTCCCGCTACATTATATGCACCTTGCAATCATGTATCCTCTACCCTTTCCTCCTTCAGCTGACTGCACCTTGCAATCATGTATCTTCTACCATTTCCTCCTTCAGCTGACTGCACCTTGCAATCATGTATCTTCTACCATTTCCTCCTTCAGCTGACTGCACCTTGCAATCATGTATCTTCTACCATTTCCTCCTTCAGCTGACTGCACCTTGCAATCATGTATC
>RJWJ010020072.1:0-29514 GCA_004363605.1 Indri indri | reverse complement strand
AAATACATTTCACAAGGCTAGAATTGCCATAGATAGTGATTCCTCTGATGGATTTGGGCAACGTAAATTGAAAGCCTTCTCTACAAAGGACTCACTATCCTACATTTGTGATTCATGGGAGGAGGCCAGAATATCAACATTAAGTTTGGAAGAAGTTGGTTCCGCCTCTCAGGGGTGACTTTGAGGGGTTCAAGACTTCAGTGGAGGAATTAGCTGCAAAAGTGGAAATAGCAAGAGAACTAGAATTAGAAGAGAAGCCCAAAAGTATGACTGAACTGCTGCAATCTCGTGGTCAAACTTCGATGAATGAGGAGTTGCTTCTTAAGAATGAGCAAAAAAAAATGGTTTCTTGAGGTGGAATCTGCTCCTGATGAAGACGCTGTGAACGTTTTTGCAATGACAGGAAAGGATTTAGAATATCACATAAACTTAGTTGGTGAAGCAGTGGCAGAGTTTGAGAGGATTGACTCCAATTTTGAAAGAACTTCTACTGTGGGCAACATGCTGTCAAACAGCATTGCATGCTACGGAGAAATCTTTTGTGAAAGGAAGAGTCAATTGATGGGGCAACCTTTACTGCCGTCTTACTTTAAGAAATTGCCACAGCCACCCAACCTTCAGCAACTCCCACCATAAGTCAGCAGCCATCAACACTGAGGCAAGACCCTCTAACAACAAAAAGATAAGACTCACTGAAGGCTCAGATGATCATTAGCATTTTTTAGCAGTATTTTTAAATTACGTACACTGGTTTTTCTGGACATAATGGTATTGCACACTTAATACAGTAGAGTGTAAACATAACTTTTATATGCACTGGGAAACCAAAAAACTTGTGTGACTTGCTTTATTGCAATATTCACTTTACTGTGGTGGTCTGGAACAGAATCTGCAGTATCTCTGAGGTATGCCTGCACTTAAAATTGAATTTCCCGTGGAGGGGTGAAGTACCTGTTCCCTTGAATTGGCACATGATCGTCCCCATTTCCTTCGCAGAAAAACGAACTTTCCCTGGCCAGGCTTGAAGTTCCTTAATGACAGAGACTGGTCTCTCCTAGCTCGCTACGCGGTCCCTCCATCCCTCTAGTTCTGTGGTTCTCACGCTTCACAGCATGCACAGGAATCACCTGGAGGGCTTGCTGAAACACACTCGCTGGGCCTCAACCCCAGAATTTTTGATTCAAGGTGGACCCTGAGAATCTACATTTCTAACAAATTCCCAGGTGATAATGGATGCTGCTGGTCTGGGGACACTTTTGAGAACCACTGATATATTTAGCCTCTCCCAAAGACTTTCCTTAACAAAGCCAGCCTCCTCAAGTAGCTTCCCAATCCTGCTTTTATATACTGCCCCTGTTTCTTCAAGTCCCTCAGGGTTGGAACTGAGCTGACACTTTGGGATGAGGCAATGCTCAGTAAAATAAGAGACCAAGACACCAGGATGTTGTTAGCTGGATATATTTCTTTTTTTTCTTTTTGTTTTTTGTTTTTTTTTTGTCACAGAACACTGTTTGCAGTAGAGGAAACTGGCATTGCAGTCTGGTGGTATAATGGCTTGTTCACATAAACCAGTACATGTTCATCCTTTAGCGCAAAAAGCCCTAATGGCGCGTACCCTATGAAATTCAGGACATCTCCAATATTTTCTCTCTCTGTTTTTCTTTTTCATATATATTTTTTAATAAACATTTTCAAGGTTTGTCCAAAAGAAGGCCATATAGGTTCTTGGCTAGCGGAAGACAATTCAGAACAGTTGTTGCACACTTGGACTGTCACCTTCTCCAGGCTGGCAGTTGATATCTTATTTTTTTTCAACTCATTTTTATTAAAAAAATAAAAAAATGCTCCAACTATCAGTTTTACAAAATCTCTAAGGGAAACACAAGAGCAAGGTGCTGAGGTAAAAAACACCTGAGGTAGCTTTTTTTTGTGTGTTTTTCTCGTTAAAAAAATCTGTAAATTTAACGCCCTGGGCCAACGACCTTGTGTAAATTGCTATTTTCCTCCACATTTTTTTAAAAGAAAGAAATCATTTTGCTGAATATTAATGGCTTATATACCAAAATGTAAAAAGACAAAATACATTCTTTCGTTGTGGAATTTTTCTTTGTTTGGTTGGTTGGTTGGTTTGATGGGTTCCTGTTTTCCTCTTCCAAAATGCTAGGACAAGTACCATTGACTCTTGTTCTTTTGAGTAACCAAGTGTAAGTTGAGGCTGGTTTGTGTGTTTCGCTTTTGTTCCTTTTGTGTGATGTGATACTCAGAGCACTGCTTTGCCTGGGGGGGAGGAGGTGCATAGATACAGGGGACTGAGACAGAGGGATGAGGGAATTCAAAACAATGGGGATGGAAGAGGCGGGGAGGAAGGGAGGAAGGGGAGAGATAAACAGAGAGAGACAGAATTATATAGCAGTATGCAAAAAACCAGTTTAAAACCTGTGAAGCAAAGAGAAATGGGTGTATGAACTGGACAGGCATGAAGAGAAAGTTTCCTCTTCAAAGAGACGGTATCCCTTCTGTTGACATACACAGGTGATCCAGAACTGCTGTGAGTGTCCTTTCGATGAGATTCCCTCTGGGTGAATTTTGTGTGGGTGGCCTCGAAGCTCCTCTCTACACCATCAGACCTCCCAAAGACAGACTTCATTCTTTAAAGTCTAGAAAAGCCTGCTTTCTCTTTAAAAAGAAAAGAAATTAATAATTGATTAAAAATTGAAGTTAGTTGAGTTATTTGATATATTATTTCTAAAATATATTACCGCCGCAGGCACCCTGTGTAACCCACAGGCAACGTATCTTAACATCTTCCCTTCTAATATGTACACACATGTACAACAGAGACGATTTGCCAAAAAAAAAAAAAAAGGGGGGGGGTGTGAATTTTGCTTGGCTTTGAACACGTTCACCTATGTTAGTTCAACGAGAAGGGATAGCGTCTTGGGAGGTAAGGAGAGATCCCAGTGCGTGGTGAAGTGGGTGGCTGGGGAGCCTGCAGAGGCCCTGACGGGGAGGGGCCGGGCCGGCCGGGGGCTGGCAAGCCCGGCTGACCTTCCCCGTCCCCTCCTCGGCCCCTAGGATTCGCAGGGCCTCTGCAGGGTCCCCAGCCACCTCCGCAGACTTCTCATTCCTCAGGATGGTCTTTGGTTTGCTCCCGATCTGGCTGGCTGTGTTTGGTCTCATTCTGTCAGGTGTTGGAAGGGCTACATTCATCCGTTGTTTTGCTGGTGCCTGTGGGAGCCTCACTTGCTGCGCTGTGAGGCGACTCCCTGAGGATATTTCTGCTCCTGCTGCTTCACCTGCTGTACAATTTCCCTGATCTTGCGCTGTGCAGTCTGCAGCAGGGAGAGAAGGGAGAGGAGGGGACAGGGGAAAAAAGGAACCCAGTTCTGAGGACAAGCAGTAGGGGAGAGTCTGGGACTTGGGGGGAGAAGGGTGGGTGCTCAGAGAAGTGTACCCCTAGGCGCCTTACTCTGGGGTCCTTTCTGCCTTGCAGTTAGTGGCAGGGGTCTCCCCCCACACCCACTGCAAGGCTGCTGGGTGGAGGGTACGGGGGTGGGACCCCAGCAGCTTCCAGTTCACTGCTGGACACACAGGCCAGGGAGCAGAAGCAGGCAGCCAGCGATGGGGGCAGGGTGCGGGTGGGGGTGCGGAGGTCAGACAGCGCCCCCTCCCCACTACACACACTTGGGCTCCTGTGCTGCCCCACCCACCTTTCTAGAGAGGCCAGGAGGAGCACCTGTGTGACTGCTGGGAGAAATGGGCCGTAGGGGACAGGGGACAGCGAGGGGAAGAAACTGGGCCCAGACACTGCCCTGAAGAACTGGAGCACACACTTCTGAACCCCACCTCGCCACCCCCCAGCCCAGCGCTGCCACTCAGGGAGCTCCCGTGGCCTGAGCTCTGTAGGAAGGTGCCGTTCAGACATGTGCCCGGGGCGCTGAGGGGCTGAGACAGAGCGAGCAGAGGTGGGTGCGGCCGGGGGCTCTGACTGCAGGAGACCCAGTGGGCATCTCAAAGGGCGCTGGGCGGGGGCCAGCAGCGTGGCAGGTGCGGACAGTCAGGTCTCCTGGCGCAGGTGCAGCACTGGGAGAGCAGGCTTACAGGCAGACAAGCCTTCAACGTCAGCTGACACTGTTTGTCTTCATTGGTTAGGACAAGAATTCAGACTGCTGTCTCCCCAAACCCAGCCAACAAAAGCATCAAAGAGAACCAGGCCAAATTAGGCCAAGGCACTGGCCTTTCCAAACAAAAGAGGAGAAGCTGTGTGGAGGGGCTGTGTTTTGATAGGTGGGTCATGGTGAGATGGAGAAAGAGAGAGAGAAATGAGAAACAAGGGTCTCTTGCCATGAGCATGTGACCTTTCATGGTGAGACCTGGGCACCCAGGCAGCGCTCAGGCTC
The DNA here is from genome assembly GCA_004363605.1 of Indri indri. Lineage (NCBI taxonomy): Eukaryota > Metazoa > Chordata > Mammalia > Primates > Indriidae > Indri > Indri indri. Next base: position 25,114 of record RJWJ010020072.1, on the reverse strand, counting down.
CAGCTGGAGGATCCAGTGTGGGCTTGCCTGGTATGTGGCTCCCAGCAGAAAAGGCTGGGACCTCCTGAGGAGGGAGGGTGAGGACAGCCAAGACCTCGCCCCTTAGCATTGCAGGGGGCTTGAAATTTGCTGGGCTTTGCTTGAGGGCTTGACTCAGCAGTTCTATGCGCTTCCTCAAGCTCCTAGTGTGCCTAGGGGATGGCAGTGGAGAGAAGGTGTGGAACAATGTCCCCTGCCCTGCCGGTAATCCCTCAAGAGCCAGGAAGAACCAGGGAGAGGTTCCATCTGGGTGGGGGTGGAGGGTGCTCAGGGCGTGAGGGCCGCCAGTAGCTCAGGCAGAGAATGGAAAAGAGACTGGCAGGAGAGATGGGGCCCTCGCAGCACAGGTACCTGGCTAGCAAAGAAATGCCCAATAATTCTGACGATCACTTCCTCATTTTCATCCGGTGTCTGGTCACGAGGCACGATGACTTCTGCACTGGTTAGGTTCTGTAGTTCATTCACCTGTGGAGGGGGAACAGGCAGTGGGCTCAGGAGGGCAGGGGGAGGGGAGTCTGTGCGCCTTTCCCTCAGTAGGGGACACCTGGGGCCATGGGGTTTGGGCCCTGGAAGGCTCAATGACAGGGAGAGGGAGTCAGGCGCTGAGTCCATGGGGCTACTTCTGGGGCTGAATTCTGGAGTCCCATTAATGCAGGGCTGCACATGCTCACAGTGACCCCGGCTTTCCAGTAACCCTGGTAAGAAGGTCACTCCTGGACATGCTCTCCTGGATGCTGACTGAGCCCACACCTCAGGCCCTGCTCTGTTCCCTATCCTCATTTCCACTCCAGCCACCAAGTCTTGCTTATGCTGTTCTATCCTCGGACTGTTAGCCTTTCTTCCTGCCACTGGATCCCACCTCAGGCCCACCTCCTCCGCGAAGCCGCCGGCCAATGCTGAGCTCCCCTTATCTCAAACCATTTCCTGCATTCTGCTCCTCCTCCGTGCTGCCTCACTGGAACTGCTTCCCAGCAAAACTGTACGCTCCCTGAGGGGTGCTGAGCTCCCAGGGCGGTTCGGCAAGTGCCTAGTGGACAGCTGACAGTGTCTGGGGGAGGCAGAGAATTCACTTACCGAGTGTGAAATAACCAAACAGGACATCCAAGGGTTCTACTCCCTCGTGCACTACCTGCTTTCTTTTGCCTACCACATTCCAACTCCGCCTAGAGCTCAGTGTGTGCGCCCTGGGGTGCTGACTGCGTTCCTGGACATGGTGAATAATCTGCATTCCATGTAACTTTACACTTTTGCATGAAGGTGACTCATCGTGTCTAGAACTTGGTTTTGAATCCTCTGTAAGAGTTTCTATATAAAGAACTTTACATAAACAGCAAACACACATATACAGACACACACACACTCTCTCTCAGGACTCTAGAGATCCCCCAAATTCCTGCCACCCAACACTGCCACTTTACCAAGCATGTACTAGGCTCCACTGGAACTTCTCAGGGTACATCCCCCCACCAGGTGGTTAAGTCATGTTCCAGAACACACCCGTGTCTGACAGACCACCTGCTCATTTCTACAGGCTTCAGAGTCAGTGCGCTGGTTCTTTTCAAATTGCACTGTGTTACTGCCACCTTGAGGATGAAAAGGTAGATTTTTTTTTTTTTTAGAGACAGGGTCTTGCTTTGTTACCCAGGCTGGAGTGCAGTGGTGAAATCACAGCTCACTGCATCCTTGCACTCCTGAGCTCCAGCGATCCTCCTGCCTCAGCCTCCCAAGTAGCTAAGACTACAGGAACACATGATCATGCCCAGCTAATTCTTGTTTTTGTTTTTTTTTTTAAATTTTTTTAATAGAGATGGGATCTCTGTATGTTGCCCAGGCTGGTCCTGAACTCCTGGCCTCAAGTGATCCTCCCACCTCAGCCTCCCAAAGTGCTCGGATTACAAGAATAAGTCAGCACACTGGCTGATTATCTTATAAAAAAAATATTTCCTTCTTGCCTGCCACCCTATTGCTAAGCTAGCACCCCTACAACAGAGGAGCAGGCGTGGGCAAAAGCCAAGAGATGGACTCTGTAAGGGGGAGAGTTAGGGCCCCTGGAGACATCTGTTGGAAGAGTTTGAAGAGTCAGGAGGGAGCACAGGACATCAGACCCTGCAGGCCTCTGAGTGTGAAATTCAGAGAGGCAATGATCTGCTAAGGGGGTTGGCAGATGCTCTGCGTGGGACTCCCCCTTTGCTATGTTACTGGCTGCTCTGTGTGGTAATAAAGGGGGCAGAAGACAGCCTCCCCGTCTCCAGGGAGGAAACCATTTCCCAGCATGGAGCTAAGATGGGTATTACCGGGCACAGGAACCTGGTGTTTTGGGCTTAGCGTCATGGATGTAGGGCCCTAACTTCTAGAGTAATGCTGATTACATTTTTGTCCTTGGGATCCTCATGTTTCAAAGGGCTCAGATGCCCGGAGCATCTTAGTTTGTTAGCCAAAGACCCAGACCATACACTGGGAGAGAAGGAGCCAGTGGAGCTCTGAGGGAACTCGGGCAAGGCCAGGGCAGGGAATTTGACCCAGGTTACGAAGCGAGCCCAGAACATACTTACGGTTTTGCCACCTTTGCCAATCACCCGGCCAGCAGTGGAAGAGGGCACTCTGATATGGGCTTCCAGCTTCACTTCTTCTTTGGGGTTAAAGAAGTTTTCTTCTTTCAGTTTTCCAAAGATCCGTCCCTGGGCCTGAGAGAGCAAGACATGACTGGTGACTCTCAGAGTCAGCTGCCAGCCGACCCACTTCGCCAGTGCTGCTAAGGGAACTGAGAGTCCAGGCAACTAGACACCCCCCTTGCCAAGCTCCCCAGGGCCGGGTACCAGCCTCAGTTCTTGCAAACCTGCCGCCGCTCCTCCCACGTAGAACAACCACACTTTGAAAAATGTGCATGCGTGCTCTAGCGTTTCCATGGCTTGTACCTCCAGGAGGCTTTCTGTATATTGGGCTTAGGGACACAGGTGAGGGGATAGAACCCCATGTCTAATTTCCATATCCCTAGCACCTGTAAATGTTTGCTTGGCTGACTGAATTTGTTGGGGGAATTCTTAACTCCTACCATGATATCATAGGTTCAGAGCTCTGGTTATTAAAGGATGAAGGTGAAGGTGATGGTGATGAGATTTGATGAGCCTGATCTTGCTCTTTGATGTCTGCATTCAAAGCCAGATTAACCAAGAGGCTACTGTTCTTTTTTTTAACTTAAAAAAATTGAGATATAATTCATATAATCTAAAACTCATCATTTTACAGTATACACTTCAGTGGTCACTATGTTGTACAACCACCACCACTATCTACCCAGAACATTTCCATCCCATTCCCCGAAACAGAAACCCGGTCCCTATTAGCAGTTAGTTCCAATTCCTTCCTACCCCTATTGCTTGGCAACCACTAATCTACTTTCTATTTCTATGGATTTGCCTATTCTGAACACTTCATATAAATGGAATTGTATCATACGTGGTCTTTTGTGTCTGACTTTTCTTACTTAGCATAATGTTTTCTGGGTTCCTCCAGGTGTAGCATGCATCAGTACTCATTCCTTTTTATGGCTGAATAATATTCTATTGTATGGATATGCCACATTTTGTTTGTCTACTCATGAGTTGAAGGGCTATTGTTTTCGAATGGTTCCACATGTGTTGATTTTTTTTAAAGAAATTATTTTATTTTACATGCTGTGGAAGACAGAGAACTTTGAAATAGATGAGAATGAAAAACAAAATCAAAGAACAGTCATTCAGAGACCTTGCCATGAAAGTAGGAAAGCTTTTGCATAACAGTATCCAGTCTAGGCACTAAAAATATAAAGCTGTTCTACTACCACTGATAGAACATTCCCATTACCTTAATATTCCCTTAATTTTTTAGCATTTTTTTAATTCAAAAAATATTTGAATCTGTGGAGGGCCTATACGGGATAGTGTGCTATAGGCACAATAGGGGTGAAATCTAGGGCTTACTCTCAATCCGATTGCAATTCATCCTCTAGTCACTAGGAAGAGCAATATTTTATAAGATTTCTGCCTGTTGGAATTTTGAGCCAAAGGTGAACTGGCTGACATCATAATCCCCTTCTGTAGTTCTCGTACGATTTCGAGAATTGATCTAATCCTCTGGTACCTTAGGGCCTATAAAAATTTCACTTAAGACAAATGCAGCGACTGCTGCAGGAACCGTCATATAAAAGTATACTGTTTTTAAAAATCGCTGTCATGTAAGGAAAAAAAGCAATACAAATATTTTATACTATTTTATTTAGGCCCCAAATAATCAGAAAACAGTCATCAAAAGATAACCTATGCTGGCTGGTTGTGGTGGCTCACGCCTGTAACCCCGGCATTTTGGGAAGCCCAGGCAGGAGGAGCACTTGAGATCTGGAGCTTGACCCGCTCTCTACAAAAACAAACAAACCACTAATTAGCCAGTGGAGACACACGGGCACCTGCAGTCCGAGGTATTCCAGAAGCTGAGGCACCAGGAACCAGGATTGCTTGAGCCCAGGAGTTTGAGGTTGCAGTGAGCTACGATGATGCCACTGTCCTCTAGCCCAGGCAACAGAGCAAGACCCCCCCCATCAAAAAAAAAAAAAATAGGCTTAACTTCATTTCTTCAGGTTTCACGAGAAAAGTTTTTAAAGAGATACTCCTTCAGTTGGCAAAAATGCATTAAAGGAGCTTACTGCTGTAAGACAGATGCTCCATTTTGTAAACTGTTTCAAGTAAGATTCCAAACACGTTTTGGAAATATACAGAGCGTCGCACAGCTCAACAATCCATAGCCTTCCATTTTCCACCCACTGCACGCCTCTCTCCGTGGATTTGACCCACCATCAAAACTCACAGGTGTGCTCACTGCACAGGAGTAGCAAGTAAATGATCTGCCAAAATTCAAAATTCAACCTTGAACTGTGTTTTCAGAGTCTACTTGTTTAGTAGTAAATTTAACCGGTATTTAGCTTCCTCCAAACGCCCCCAAAGCACATACACCGATCCGCCCCCCACAGGAAAGTCCCCCACACCCGGTTCCCACGCTCCTTGAGGCTGCCCGCATGTGTTGATTTTATCTCGCAGCTGAATTTTAAATATTTTTAATGATAAAGATTTCACTTTTATAAATAAATGTGTCTCTTTTAGAAAACTCAGGTTATAATTTTCATAGGGGAGTAAAAAGAAACAAAAACAAAACAAAGTAAAACAACACACCTTACCAAAGAACTTCCAACAAAACACGTTATTTCTCCTTTTATCCCCGAATGCCCCATAGCGTGAAGGACAGGAGTGACTAACAGAGTCCGAGACATCCATCCTCAAAACCATGGCGAAGGGATTGGATCAGAGATAAGCCAGAGGAGGTGCCACGTGAACTGGGTACCGACAGATGATCCACTTTCCCAGGGAGAGAAGGGAAAGAGGGCTTCCCAGCAGGGGGCAAATGCACAGAAGGAAAAGCCCAGAGGTTGGGGAGACCGGGCGAGTCTGAGACCAGTGAGCAGCAGCAGGAAGAGAAATGGAGGCTGGGCATCCCAACAAGAGCCTCGAATATGCCTCTGTGGTGGCTGCCCTGTGACCAGAGCCTGTACTGGGCCCAGGGCAGCCACTGAGTGGCCCTTGGCACTGACCTTGAACTGGGCTTCAGGTGGCCCGGTGATGATGACCATCCTTTCGCTGACGTCTGGGCCTTCTGCTGGGGCAATCTGTGGTTCAGAAGGAAAGAGGAAGATGCTTACCGATGCTTGGCTGCATCCTCCAAGTCCCTCTCTCTCGTCTGAGTGGATGGCACACGCATGAGCAAGAGATTGTATGGCTGGCTTCGGCCTTCGCACCTGGGGCTCTCACACCACGCTGCCTCCACCCTGGGTCTCAGGAAGTCACGGCCATAAGGCCCAGTATCAAATTTGGGAGTCTGGCCACCCAGAGAGGGTCAGAGCAGGTCAGTAGTTACTGCCTGTCACTGCCCCAAGCACCAACCGGCCTCCTTTCACCAAGACAAGTCTCAGAAAATAAGCAGGGAGTCAATAGCTCTAGGAAAGAGAGGCACAGGCTCCGCCAACCCACCGAGGGCCCAGGGGGAAGAAAAGGCTTGTCCACATGGGTGTCTAACTGGAGTCTAGTTTGCAGGAAGGTAACCCTGGCTCTAATTCTCAGCTCGGATGCGCAGCTGGCGACAAGCGACACCAAGTCAGAGCGGGAGTGGCTAGGACCACCTCCTCCACAGCAAATGGGTCATAGGTACGACAGCACCAGAGCAGGAGTGTGAGCACTTTGGTTCCAGTCCTGGCTCTGCACAGCCCTCCCCTCCCTGGGCCTCCACCCTCTCATCTGTGAAGCTCCAAACCTCCTTCTCACTCACTTTCCATGAGTCTGAGTTCTTTCATAACATAACTCAAACAATGGTCCGAGCAAACACTTTTGTCAGAAAGGTCCTTGTTACATATTTGTTTCTGCATACCCTGCCTTATTCCCAAAAACTTCAAGGTGGCTTCCAAAACAAATACAAAATTAAAACTTAATTAGCAAATTGTGGCAAAATTAGACTTAATTAAAAGTAAACTGACTTAAAAAACACCAGGTGGGCCACGCTCTGTTCTAAGCTTTCTAAGAACAAACACAAAGAAGAAAACATGATCAATTCCAGGGTCACAGTGTTCTAAGGCAAAACAAAACCAGTGGCTCAGGGGAGGTGCCATTCTGTTTAGAATGAAATGGAATCTGCCATCAGTTGCATTTATGCATGTGTGGTCTCTGGGTCACTGAGACTTAGTCCTGGGCTCCTCCAGGAAGACCTCCCCCTCCACTGGGTTTAATTTTGTCTTCTCTCAGTGTGTGCCGTAAGCCACATTCCATCCATGGGCCTCAGGGTCCAGTGTTACTGTCCCAGCATTATTGTGAATATGCAGCCAAGGCTGGCTCTGATCCTTGTCCTGCTCTGGAAGGGCAGACCCCTTCTCAAGATCTGTGAGGAGTCCTCTGGCTTGACTGCTTACTTAGTGGCCCAGGATGAATGTGAGACACAGGTGACCAGCAACTGTGCTTCTTGGGGGATGTCCCTTTGCTGCAGGCAGCCATTTCTTGACACTGGCCTCAGCCAAAACACACAGAGCTCAGCGTCTCCAGGGGACTGGCAGGTCACACACACAGGCTGGCCCTTGAGACTGCTGGCAGGAACCCCTGCCTCTACTTTGAGATCCACAGCTGGTGTGAAACCTGGTCCTTATGTCAAGGAGTTATAATAATAAAGAGAGAGCAGACCATGGGCATGATGGTTCCCAGCTCTCGCCACCACCCAAACCGAGAAGGGTGAAAGGCTGATTCACGATGCACATTTACCAAATCAGTTCTGCCGTTCTTGTCCACTTCCTAGTGACTTGTGGCTACTTTGCTCAGATTCTGAAAAGAAACCTCTGATTGCTCTACTGTCTGGCATTTACCAGCCTAGATAGAAGTCTCAGAGCTACTTATATACTCTGTAGTTCTGGAATGGCATTCCACAGGCAAGCTTCCTCTGGAGGGGCAGGAACGAGGACCCCATTTTATGACTGAAGCAAATGAGCCCGAGAGGCGAGATGACTGCCAAGATCGCAGAGTAAGCAGGGTTTAGAGTGAGGATCCGTAATTGGGTGTCCCTGGCGGACACTGGACTGAATTTTGGGGTAGCATTCAGAAGCCTGCTGACCACAAGTTCTACGGGAAAGGCAGGCAACGAGAACTCAACTCTCACCTGTAACCAAAGCATCTCTTGTGGTGCGTCTGCCAGGTCTCAGCTCAGCCCACCCCCTCCCAACACTCTGCTCCCACGGATGAGTTCAAAGCTCTCTCCCTGTCCCAGCAGCACCAAATGTGCCCCTAGCTGTGGCCCCTGAAGACTGGCACTGCAGAAACTGGGAGGCAGGAGGTGTGGCTCTCTGGAGTTAGTGAGATCATCCACCTTGCTTTAGAGACGGGTCCTTTTTCAGAGACCTGGTGAGATAAAGGGAATCCAGCAAAAACCAGATTGACTTTAAAAAGTAGGAATAGGGCCGGGCATGGTGGCTCACGCCTGTAATCCTAGCACTCTGGGAAGCTGAGGCGGGCGGATCGTTCTGAGCTCAGGAGTTCGAGACCAGCCTGAGCAAGAGCGAGATCCCGTCTCTACCAAAAATAGAAAGAAATTAATTGGACAGCTAAAAATATATATAGAAAAAATTAGCTGGGCATGGTGGCACATGCCTGTAGTCCCAGCTACTCGGGAGGCTGAGACAGGATTGCTCGAGCCTGGGAGTTTGAGATTGCTGTGAGCTAGGCTGACGCCACAGCACTCGCCCCAGGCAAGAGAGTGAGACTCTGTCTCAAAAAAAAAAAAAAAAAAAAATAGGAAATATCTTTCAAAAATACTAGGCTTTCCTGATTTTCTTTCCTCTTCTTTAATGCTATGGCGAGAGGTAGGAACTGGGGAAGAAGACGGATGTAGAAGAAGGTTGTTGGTCCAGAATAAAAAACACCATTTGGGGGCCAGGTGCAGTGGCTCATGCCTGTAATCCCAGCACACTTTGGGAGGCTGAGGTGGGAGGATCACTTGAGGCCAGGAGTTTGAGACCAGCCCAGGCAACACAGTGAGACTCTGTGTCTACAAAAAATTAAAAAATTAGCCTGGCACCGTGGCATGTACCTGTAGTCCCAGATACTTGGGAGGCTGAGGCAGGAGGATTGCCTGACCCCAGGAGTTCAAGGATGCATGCAATGTGCTATGATCAGGCCACTGTACTCCAGCCCGGGTGACAGAGTGAGACCCATTCTGTCCTGGTACAGCCCTGCTGTGTCTGCCTCCCACAGAAGCCATGTGCAAAGTGACACGTAAACACTCAACCTTGCTGGGACACAGGACTGTGGGGATGCTGTGCGAGAAAGCCCAAGGGATTAATACCTCCCTGTCTCTCGCTGTCTTCTTACTTTCCCAAAGGCCCTGCTGGGAACGATTCTGGCGCAGCGGTCAGGTGGATGGTGGAAAACACATTAGACCAGAAGTAGGATAACCTGGGCAAATCTTGGCTCTCTCGTTCTTTAGCTTTGAGGCCTTGGACAAGTCAATGAAACTCTCTGGGCTCTGGATCCTCACAGACAATAGTAAATGAAGAGTTCCGGCTGCAGTTCCAGCTGCGGTGAGCCCTAGGGGGTGCTCAGTATCCTGGAGGTCAGCTGAGTTTCTGTCTAAGAGCCAGTCCTGCCACTCATGCGCCTGCACTCTCTGAGCCTCCGTCTCCTCCGCTGAACGAAGGGGGGATTTGATGAGATGATCCTTCAAGTGCCTTTTAGTTAAAATGGTCGTATTCCATCTCCTGCATGGCCTCTCAGATGGCAGGACTGGATACTGGGAGAGGCCCTCGGGCTACAGCCAGCCCAGTGCTCTCCACACTGTACTCATCCCACTCGTGGGGCGGGGCCACACCTGCCTAGCAGCATCTGGGCCAGGGTCTCATCTGTGGCAAGCCTGCTGGCTGCAAAGGTCCCCATGTGCCCCTCCACTGCCACCTTGGGGCTCTCAGCCTGTCTGCCCACCCCGCAGGTGAGATAAATGAGGCCAGAGGGGAAAACGATTCACCAAAATAAAATTTGTTCACAGTCTCACTGCAATCCTTGTCCTGTACTGCTCAGAATGTTTTGTTTTTCCCCAAGCACACTTGCTGTGGGAGAAATTCCAGCTCTTCCTGGGGAGAAAGTGTAAGCATTCTTTCTCTCCAAGTCATGAGACTTTTTGTTCGGAATTCCGGGTTGTCCCATGGCAGCAAATAATTTTGCGTAACAACGGAAACTCTGTTTCCGAAAGTGTTTCATGAGGCTTGGGACGTGCTCAGCATTCTGCCTGTGAGTCAGAGCTGATAGCTGGGCTTGGAGCAGGACCAGGGTCGAATAATCCTTCTCTTTCAGCTTCTCTGACGATTCTCCACATTGTGCTCCACCAGCAGGATGTGGGTCTGTCGCTACAGCCGCATCTGCACTCACAACCGTTTCCATAAGTCAAGGGGCCTTCCTTCCTGAGCCTCTCTGCTCAGGCCCAGGGCTTCTTATCAGGCCACGGCATCAGCTTTTGTTTATCTATGATTTTATCATTGCTTTTCAAAGAGTTTTTTATTGAAATTGTTTCTTAAAGTTCAAGGATTTTTGAAATAGAGACTAATGTACTAAGCATAAATTATCACTCCACTGAAGTCCATTCCCATAGCCTGGGAAATATCCTCGACCTTTCTTTGCTTTATGTTCTTGTGATGTGGAGGACAATGACAATCCAAAGAGGACCACACTGGGTTGTTACTAACATTTTTTTCTTTTTCTTTTCTTTTTTTTTCTGAGACAGGGTCTTGCTCTGTTAGCTGGGCTAGAGTGCAGTGGTGCCATCATAGCTCACTGTAGCCTCAAATTCCTGGGCTCAAGTGATCCTCCCACCTCAGCCTCCCGAGTAGCTGGGACTACAGGTGCACACACCACCACACCTGGCTAATTTTTTTATTTTTTGCAGAGACAGGGTCTTGCTCTTGCTCAGTCTGGTCTTCAAACTACTGAGCTCAAGTGATCCTCCTGCCCCAGCCTCCCAGAGTGCTAGGATTACAGGCATGACTGGCCTTTTTGATAATTCAGTTGTTAGTTGAACAGAAAAGGAATAAGAGAAGGAAAGATGAGAGCAGTTGGGGATAGTCCTGGAGGCAAATTTCCTAGATCCTGTGGGATTCTGTCTCTGGATGGTGTAAGAGCTGCCCAGGACTGAGAGAAGAAGGAACAAGGACGTGGGGTGGGGTGTGGTAAAGGGCTGCAGGCAGCTGGTAGGGCAGCCTTACCTTGATGGAGGCTCCGGCAAATCTCGCCAACTGTTTGATGTGCGCCCCTTTCTTCCCGATGATGGCACCCACAGCCTGGGTTGGGATGAAGAGATTCACAATCTCCTGCTCTGGATACTGGGAGGGCAAGACAAGGAGACATCATTCCACCTGGGGCTTCTCCTTCAGGCACTCAACAGTGACCAAGCACCTACCACAAGCCCCATGGTGGGAAGGCCCCATCATATAAAGAAAGGGCCAAAATGGTGCATGGGATTCTCCTGGGGCCTAGCGCTCTGCAGCGGTAAAGCTTGAGGAATGCACCTGAACACAGGCAGTGCTGCATGACAAGTGCAAACTCCTCTGGGCATCAGAATTTGTTGGATGCAAAAAGCTGTCTGTTCACGGGTTTTCTGTCATATACAAATCTGATATGTACTTCTCCTGTGTCTTCATCCAAAAAATCAAAAAGTTATTAAACACATCTGGCCTGAGGACAGGGTCCTGAGGCTCTTTGTTAGAGGGAATGGAAAGCTGCCCTGCCCACTGTGTAGCCAGGAGTAGCATTTCCACAAACCAACTGAACCTGCCCTGACTGGGCAACAGGGGCGAGTCACCCCTCCAGGGCCGTTGTAAGGAAAGGGAGGGGCTCCCAGGCAAGGCTGCCAGGGGTCCCTGCTACAGGGGTCTATGGGAATGACATGACCCCATCTGCTAGTCTTTGTTCAAAGGTCTTTGGAAACTCCGTTTTTTAGCTCAATACCACCTCCTAACGTGACCTCTTGATTGCTCACTGGCACTGGTTTCCCGCAGCTCGTGTGATGTGTGGGCATCAGCAGGACTGTTCAACAGGAACAGCACCAGCCCTTTGAAGCAGCTCCCGTAGACCCGAGTGCTGGGTGGTTTGTGTGCTTATGCTCTGAGATGTGACATGCCCGGGACAACCCAGAACATTCACTGGTCAGTCCCTCAAGGGCCAGGTGGGGCTGGCCGCAGGAGAGAGAAAAGTGGCAGACGAGGCTGAACTGAGCGACACTTACAGAGTGATGATGTGGAAACGGGCTGAACTGGTGATGGGGGTACAGGCTGGAGAAGTATCCGGAGTGGGTCTGCAGCATGAGAGAAACAGTGAGTGAGTGGGTGCTCTCAGGAACAGTCACCGTACTCATGGAGGCAAGATTTCCCACATGCAGCAGAGGCTCTCTGTGCCATCGGCTCACTCCCCTGCCCTGTCGACACACCTGTCCCTTTGTGTCTCAGATTCTGCTCCACGGCCCCCCGTCAGGCCATTGACCAAGGTGGCACCTACTGCAGGGCTCTCTGGGCTGACTGTTTATCTGTTTCTAAGCTGAGGCATGCTTGAGGCTCCCTAGGAACTTACCATGGCGCGACGTACTCGCACCCGTGTGCAGACGCACCCACCCACGCATACTCTCTTTTAACCTGTCCTCAGGTACGGAGACAGAGCCAGTGGCTTCTATTTTTCTGCAGAATTACAAGCCGTAGATTAAAAGGAACAGAGAGTGCTGGGACAACACCCAGGAGCTATTCGGAACAAGCAAAGGTGCTCCTGAGGAGATAGTTCGGTCAGCTCCATCAGAAAATTTCAGAAGGAATGGAGAAATTTAAAAAGAGATTGAGAGGCAAGAGAAAGAAAATGAATGAGTATATTGTGTGTGAGTGTGGGGAAGGGGAAGCAGGGAACAGGAGGGCAGATGTGGATATGAGAAAACAGACCTACTAGGAAAATCAAAATTTAAAAAGTAGCTGCTTTTTATTACATACCTATTCAGTACTAGGTACTATCAAAGACACTTTATTTGTAAACTCTTTTAATCCTCATAATAGTCCTGTAAGACAGGAATATGGCTGATTTTATATATTCTTATGAACAGGACATTGACCAGAGCTGGCAAAGTCTAGTTTAAATGTGCTTTATGAGGGGCCAAGTAAACACCTACATAACTATGACAGGAAGGGACGCAGACAGCTCTGGGCACCATAGAACCCATCTCTGCAGGCCCAACCTGCAAGATAGCACCCTCAGGAAGATGGTTCCCACAGTGGTCAGACATGGATGAGGCTTGGAGTTAAAATATCTAGCTTTCCACTGAGGGCCCCTGAGCAAATCTCATAGCAACGTGCACATCCTCGGTCTCCTGAATCTCCAGCTGGACTCAGGTGCACATTATGACTTCACTTTATGACTCGTTAGGGACAAAATAAAACTGTTCCCCTTTTTGAGCTTGGAGAGAGAAGTCAGAGATGTGAACACCATCAGGGGCTGTCCAGGGGTGCTCTAGGTACCAGCTGCACCTGCAGGGACAGAGCTCTGCTGATCCACGGCAATCACGGCTCCAGTGCAAGCCTCGCTTGGACTTGGAAAGAGGCTGCAGTGACACCTTATGCCCACAAGTGGGTGCTATGAGATCAGCAGTCTTCTTGCAACCTCAAGTTTTGAAGGAAGGTGGGTGAGGAGGTTTGTTTCTCTTGGCCCTGCCTTTCTTGAGGACTTCCTGGAAAGAACATCAGCTCCAGACCCTCCTCTGTGCAGGACCCTGTCCTGGGCCATGGATGGTGAGGGGAGAATTCCTGTCATTTTTCTGCTCAGAGAAAGCTCTGCCCTGGGGAGAGGGAGATCCTGCCCTCCTCTCTCCTGGAGAGCCATTCCTTCAGGCCTCAGAACAGCCATCATTCTTTTGAGTTGTGATTTGCCTTTTCCTTACAAAACTCATGTGAGGCCAAAAATAGACAAGCCACCGTGTGGCTCCTATTCTGGGTTCAAATACTTGTAATATAAACACTATCAAATTTAGACTTACCACTTGGGGTAAGGGAGAGATTTTTTAATTAGCTGTAAAAGGATAAAAAGGACAAATTCCCTTTTTATTCATGAGTCACAGCTGGTAATTTGTCATAGGGAAAGAATCCTGAACTCTGCAATCAGGAGCTCATTTCTAGCTAAGGCTCTGCCATTAGCCTTTGTGTACAAAAGTCGGTTTTTGGAGTCAGAAGACTTGAGTCTAAATTACTAGAGCACTATAGGTTGGAATAATTTCTACCCTTTCCGAACTTCATCCACAAATGGACTCAAATAATATCTAGGTCTTCTAGTACGGTTGTGAGGGTTCATTCAATTGTTCATTTACTCGTTCAAAAGGTATCTGAGTACCTACTATGTGGGAGGCACTGTTCCCAGTGCTGAGGACACAGTTACTAAAACAGAAAAGGTCACGGCCCTTGTGTTCGACTGGGGAGGCAGATGCAGAAGATAACTTCAGAGAAGTGCTGTGAATGAAACGAACAGCAGGGCGTGGGGGGCGGGGGGGGACAGCTGTGGAGACGAGTGGTCTGGGAAGGCTCTTGGAGTCGAGACCCACGGAGGAGAAGGAGCTCTGTGCGAGGCACTGGGAGGGGACATTCTAAGCAGGGTTCTTGGAAGTCTCAAGGTAGAAAAGGGGTTGGCCTGTTTGAAAAACAGAAAGGAGGCCAGTATGGTGAAAGCAAGTAAGAGCACAGCAGGCTGCAGTTGGCAGGGTGGTGACACGAGAGCACAGCGGGCCCACGGACTGGACCCTTGCTACAGCGGATGCCCCTGAATGTGCTACGTGGTATTCAACAAGGTCACAGGAATTACGACTCTATCACCAGGCCTTGTATGGGCTGAATTAATGAGTGTTAAATGAGTACTTATTTATAACGAAATGAGTCTTATCAGAGCATCCTTTCTATTTCCCATCCCCCAAGTTTATGTGGCATCTATAACCTCAAAATGGAAGTGGGCTTTCAAAACTTGCTTATTTTTAATGATCATAAAAAGTAACCTGGCAATGACTTGAAGAGACATTCTCTTTAATGAGAACACAGGCTGTAGTCATCAGACATCTGGTCTAAGGCCCCAAGGCACAGGGAATTCAGTAGGGAACCCCAACCCGAATGTGGCCGTTGGGGTCACTGTGCCAGCTCAAAAGTCCTGGCAATTTTATGAGGGATAAGCTACTTTACTTTTGAGTGTTCGAAAGCATTCTGACAGTGGGGGGAGGGGGAATGGAGGTGTTACGGTCAAGGTGCTCCTGCCAGGTGTGCCCTCACCCGCTGTCAACGGAGAGGTGGTGGGAAGGGGTCATTATTATCCACAGGTTCATCTCAAATTCTCAGTTTCAGGGACACTGGCATCTACTTTCCCTCTAAGTTTGACTGCTGGGAGATGGGTGGAGAAGTATGTATCAAACACACTTGCGAAAACTAAAAAGGGAGTTATAAACAGTTGTGCCTGCTTTTTCTGGGAGAATTGCAGCATCTGAGCTATTCTGTGTGACCATTTGACAGGTGATTTTGGTGATAGTCTGAAGAAATTGAGGTGGGAAGAGGGAAGGGTGGGAAAGTGGTAGTGTGGAGGTAAGAGCCAGGCATACCAATTGTGTTCAAATACTTAAACAGCCTTAGTGTGATGACAGACTGACACCAAGCTGCAAAGATGGCGAGTGTTCCCTCTGGGGACCAGGACATGGGCCTGGGAAGGGGCGAGGACTTGGCCAGAGGGGTTAGTGTTGTGGACGCAGCTTTCCAAGATTCAGAGCGCACACTGTTTCTACCCCTAGCTTGTCAAAGTGCCTGCCCATATGGCAGCTGCTTATCCACCTCTGGGTGTTCTCATAGGACGACCTTAGTTTTTGGCAGGAGCTAAAAACTAACAACCCAGCAAATGGTAAAGCCAGGATTCTAACAGAGGTCTCTGTATCTCAAGAGCTTCACTATCATACTCAACACCATGCTCACCTGGAACATTCTGAATTCACTGGTTCAGGTGGAGTATGGGGAGCATGCTATGAAAAAGCTCCCCTAAGGATTCTAATATGCCCTCTGTTGAGTTTATTTAAATATATGAATTAACAATTACAATTCCTTAGACATATATAAAGAATCAGCAGCATGAAAGAGGAGAACAAGGCTGAGCAAGGCAAGCGAATGACCTCAGTGAGTTAATTCAGGAAAGAAGGGAGAGCTCCTTAAAAAATTCTGTCTTGAATTCCTAGTGAGATTCAAGAGGATAGCACTTTGATAAAACGTGAGTAGACTGCTATGAGAAAAGACCAATCAGAGAACTAAGATGATCTTGGAAACTAAAAACATGATTAGTAAAGTAACAGGATACACAAACAGTAGAACGGACACTGCTGAAAACTGCGTTGGTGCGCTAGAAGATTAACTCAGGCAAAACCAAAAGACAAGAGAGGGAATTAGATAGACACGCAGAGTAGAGTAAGATTTACTATCCACAGAGTAGGACTCTGGGAGGAGAAAATGAAGTGGACAGAGGAGAAGCAATAGCAAAATTAATTTTATAAGGAAAGATTATACTGAGCCAAAGAAATAAAAAAATTGAATTTTCAAATCAAAGTGTTCAGATTCAGATTCCTGAATTCCAAGGGTAAAGAAAAAATGCTAGAAAAGGCAAAAAAACCAAACAACAAAAAACCTTACAGACAAAAAAAGAAAATATATATCTACAGAAAAAAGGAGAATCACGCTGGTAGCACACTTATCAGAAAAACCCAATGTTAGAAGTAATGTTTTTGGACTTCTAAAGGAACTATGACCCTAGAATTTCTAGACACCCAGCTGAACTTTCATTCACTTGTGAGAAAAAAAGAAAGCATATCAGATACAGAAAGGCTTAGAAATTATACTACTCATGCACTATTTCCTAAAAAAGTTGTCTGAGGAAGTATTCCAGCCAAGCAACAACAACAAAAACAACAACAACAACAAAAAAACACAAATAAATAACTTGAAGATGAAAGGATATGGAACACAAGAAGCCCCATGTGGTGAGCAAAGAACCAGTAAAATTTTAGTTAATTCTAAATAACTGTGGATTATGAGGTTGTATATTTAGGAAAAGTTCAATAATTCGGACTAAAATTCCAGATTATTTCTAGAATAATATGATCAAAACACATTTAAGAATCTCCTACAAATAAAGAATTTGATAAACTCATAGTCAGAGAATAGTAAACAGTCCTTAAAAGTTAACATCACATAAATTAAAATATTATATAGAGAATATGAGTCACCAGTTAAAAGCTCGATTTTATAGCTGTTAACACAACTTTGAGGCCATCAGAGAATGCGCACACTTCTAAACGCCCATTATTCCCCCAAATTGATCATGCACTGAGCAAGGCCACAAAAATCAGAAATGTTACATTATGTGAGTACAAAAGAATAAAGGAAACAACTGCAAGATAACAAAAAGGAAACCCTTAACTACTTAGAAATGTTTTATTTTTTTGAGACACAGTCTCACTCTTTTGCCCGGGCTGGAGTGCCATGGCGTCAGCCTAGCTCACAGCAACCTCAAACTCCTGGGCTCAAGCGATCCTGCTGCCTCAGCGTCCCGAGTAGCTGGGAATACAGGCACGCGCTACCGTGCCCAGCTAATTTTTTCTATTTTCAATTGTTTGGCTAATTTCTTTCTATTTATAGCAGAGACAGGGTCTCACTCTTGCTCAGTCTGGTCTCGAACTCCTGAGCTCAAGCAATCCTCCCGCTTCGGCCTCCCAGAGTGCTAGGATTACAGGCATGAGCCACCGTGCCCAGTCAGAAATTTTTAAAAATAGAAAAATTCCTAGCAAATCTTATTAAGAAAAAAAAAAGATAAAACACAAATATACAATGTTAGAAATTAAAAGAGAGATATGACCACAAGTTTGGAGATTTAAAGGCAACAGTCTGTTTTGTACAACTATACACCAACACATAGAGAGAGAGATAAAATGGATACTTTTATAGGAAAATATAAATCAACAAAACCAAATTAAAAAGGTTATAATGATCTTTCTTCAAACAAAAGTTACTAGGCCCAGATGTTTCATGGATGGGTTTTATCAAATATTCAAGGCACAGAAAATTCCTATATATTCTTTAATTTTCCCAAGCATAGTAAAAGTTTAAAAGTTGGCCTTCTTTCCAATTTCTTTTAACCATGCTGTTAAAACTGTCAAAGATCATGTAAAACTACAGTAATTTGCTGTAGTCATTGTCTATACAAAGAGACAAACGGGAACACAATAGAGTGCAGAAATATGACTAAGTGGGAATTAGCGTATGACAAAGTTGGTATTTCAAGTTGAATGATAAGATGGTGGATTGCTTGATAAATAAATGATTTGGGGGAAACTGGCTATCCATTTGGAAAAAATAAAGTTAGATCTCTATCTCAAAGTATAAGTCAAGATAAATTCCCTATGACATATATATATATATATGTATATGTATGTATATAAAATAAACCCCCTAAAACCAACTAAAAATTAGTATAAGAAAACATGGGAGAATATTTTTACAGTTTTGGAGAGGAGAAAGCTATTTTCTTTCCATGACATTAAAAGCTAGAAACCCGTAAAGGAAAACATCACTGATTTAACTACCTTAATTCTTAAAATTTCTACATGAATTCTGCTGGAGAGAAATCTCCGCATATTTAAAATGCATATGTTTTGACACAATAGTTCCAGTCTTAGGGAATTTACTTTCAGATATACTCACATACTTGTGCAAAGGCTTATGTACAGGTGTATCTCATTTTATTGCACTTTGCAGACATTGCATTTTTTATAAACTGAAGGTTTGTGGCAACCCTGTGTTGAGCAAGTCTATTGGTGCCATTTTTCCAACAGAGAGTGCTCACTTTGTGTCTGTGTCAGCATTTTTTTGAGACAAGGTCATGCTCTGTTGCCCAGGCTAGAGTGCAGTGATGTCATTGTAGCTCACTGCAACTTAAAACTCCTGGGCTCAAATGATCCTCTTGCCTCAGCCTCCCAAGTAGCTAGGACTACAGGTGCATGCCGCCACACCTGGATGATTTTTCTTATTTTTTGTAGAGACAGGGTCTCACTATGTTGCTCAGGCTGGTCTTGAACTCCTGGCCTCAAGCAATCCTCCCACCTCGGCCTCCCAAAGTGCTGGGATTATAGGTATAAGCCACTGCACCTGGCCTTTTTAGCAATATTTTAAAATTAAGATATGTATATTGCTTTTTTTTTAGACATAATGCTGTTGTGTACTTAATAGGCTACTGTATAGTATAAACTTAACTGTTATTGCCATATTCACTTCATTGTAGTCTAGAACTGAACCTGCAATATCTTTGAGGCATGCCGATATAAGGATATGCATTTTGACACCGTTTGTAATAGGAAAACCTGGAATCAACCCAAAAGTCTAAAAATAGTATGCTGGTTAGAAAAATTACAGTAAATCCATACAATGGATTATTATACAGCCATTAAAGAAAGGTCTAGCTATGGAAAGATGCCCATAAAAAAGATGTCCATTATAATTCACTGTGTCTGGCATGATTCCATGTGTAATTTTGAATAATATGATTGTATATATGCTGAGAAAACATTTTTTTTTAAATGTGTAACTATAACAATGCTATACTTCTGGGGAGTGGTTATTGGGTGAAATTTGGGTAAAAGGAAGGCTGAAGGGATACTTTTACATTTTGCTTCAAATAGTTCATTTGTTCACAATATATATATTTTAAATTATGTGGCACAAGACACCATAAATAAAGAGAAATGACAGGATGGTAGAAAATATTTACAACATGACAAGCAGTTAACAGCCTTAATATGTAATTAGCTATTACAAGTCATTAAGAAAAAGATGAAAAAAAAGATGACAATAGCAGCTAAGACATCCCTAGTAGTTACGATATGCAGGTTTTAACTTATTTAATAATGCTTACAGCAACCCCATGATGTAGGTACTATTATTATTTCCATCTTCCAGATGGGGACATTAAGACCCAAAGAGGTTAAATCACTTGTTCAAGGTTAAAAAACAGCAAATGATAGTGCAGAAATTCAAATGCAGGCAGTCTGGCTCCAGAACTAAGCTATAATATATTGCTTTTCAATAGACTTATGGGCAAAAAATACAGAAAGATAACTTATTAGAGAGAAGAAAAATGGCCAATAAACCAAAAATTGTTCAGTTGTGTAATAACAAAAGATATCAGACTTTTGTCTGTTAAAATATCAGACTGTAAGGAATAACCCTGTGAGGGTACGGGAGAAAAAACCCTGCTCTGTCACATACTCTCAGTGGGAATGAAAATCAGTACATCTTTTATGTACTGAAATTTATAGAGTATTTATCAACATATAACATATAATACATACATTCTTTGGCTCAGTAATTCTGTTTCTAGGACTTGACTCTGAGGAAGCAACTGGATAAGAGAGTCAAGATGTACACATAACGATTTCCATTCTAGAGAGAAAATTTAGAATATATATACAAATAATGCCTATATATTTATATATATTAATATAAATTATACACACACATGGAAACACCGATTATCTCTAGATTAAGAAAAAACTTACACTTTCTGTATTTCTATATTATTTGCTTCTTAAATACTAAGCATGCGTCACTTTTATAACCAGAGAAACAGTAAAAACAATAAAGTTTTCATATATACACATATGCGTTAAAAATTGCAGAGTTTAGAGACCCAGCCTTAAGTCTATCAGCCAGCTATAAGAAGGTAGACAGACTCCCTGACCTTTGAATGCTAAAGGCAAAAGGACTAGAGCTTTGTGATGTATAAAAGCAACCAAGAAATAGCCAAGTTTCTTGAAATCTGAATGCCCAGGTGACGGAAAACAGTACTATAAGTATTTGGAGTATTCCTGCCATTCCACCTTACCCTGTCCTTCTCAGGAGGCCTGGGACCGCGAGGGAAGCCTGCGAGTCTGCCGCGTGGACTCTTCAGGTATGGCCCCAGGACAGTCCTTGGCACTGTGTCCCACACTTCTGCAGTGCAGGAGGGAGATGTCTGCAGAAGCCATCGTGTATCAGAGAATTGGGGCAATGGGGTACTCTGGATTAGAATCTTTTGTTTTTGTTCTTGTTTTTGAGATAGGGTCTCACTCTGTCACCTCGGTTAGAGTGCAGTGCGTCATCATGGCTCACTGCAACCTCAAACTCTTGGGCTCAAGTGATCTTCCTGCCTCAGCTTCCCAAGTAGCTGGGACTATAGGCATATGCCACCACTCCTGGATAACTTTTCTAATTTTTGTAGAGAAGGGGTCTCACTCTTGTTCAGGCTGGTCTTGAACT
Source organism: Indri indri (assembly GCA_004363605.1). Classification (NCBI taxonomy): domain Eukaryota; kingdom Metazoa; phylum Chordata; class Mammalia; order Primates; family Indriidae; genus Indri; species Indri indri. Next base: position 4,152 of record RJWJ010020072.1, on the reverse strand, counting down.
CCTGGCCTCAAGCAACCCTCCTGCATCAGCCTCCTAAAGTGCTAGGATTACAGGCGTGAGCCACCGTGCCTGGCTCTGGATTGGAATCTAATCTAATCTTGGCCCACAGGATCAAGATCAGAATTGCATGGTTCTTAGTTTAAAAATTAAATTTTATTTAAACTCTATTTGATGAAGAACAGAAACTCCGTATTTTAGTAAAATGGTTATTCTGTTTCAGTAAAAACCTCAGATGTAAAGGAAGCTTTCCAACTGGCAAAACCTATTTTCAAGTTTAGAAAATATTCTGATAGCACATGAAAACTTCTCTTGTTTTAGTACAGGAGTCAGTAAACTTTTTCTGTAAAGGGCCAAATAACAAATATTTTGGGCTTTGTGTGTCATATGGTCTCTATTGTGTCTATCTACTCAACTCTGCCATTTTGGAGGGAAAGCAGGAATAGGCAATATGTCAGTGAATGACCATGCCTGTGTCCCAATAAAACTTTATTTACAAAAATAAGTGGGGGGCTAAATTTGGCCCTCAGGCTATATAGTATGCTGACACCTATTTTAGATACTCAATTTTATAAGTGGTCTATTTTATCATGCCCTCCCCCCAACGTATGTTACCTAGGCTGAGAAGGTGGCCTGGTTTTTGAGGTTATCTTCTGAGGGGCAGTCTGCACAGCCCCTGTCTCAAGAAATGAGATGTGCTTCAATGCCATTTAATTGTACAGAGCTGTCATTCTCAAATCCGACAGCAGAAGTCTGGGGATGTGCAACTCTCATAGGTGTTCTTGCTCCTTGCAGAGGCCACACGACTGTGACAGCTGCCACAATCCTTCCCACCACACGCTGCACTTTCAGTCTACTCTACTGCGTGCACACATACATACACATACACACACGCACACACACATACAGGGCTCAGGGTTGGGCCCCCTCTCCTCTAGTTTAAGGGAAAATGAAGATCACTAAAGAGATGGTATAGAGAGATTTAGAAATGATTCAGGAGAGCTATAGATAAACAAGATTCCAGAATGTGTGTGCACATGTGACTAAGGATGTGGGTGCCAGTTGTTGGCAGAACAGCCAACACAGTGGGATTATCCTGTCTCTCTACAGACAACCCAAAAAGCTACTAGGAATTCACACAATGTGACATCTACACCAGAAATCACCTCTCAAAAGAAAGGAATGGCTAAGGTAATGTTCAGCCCATTTGTCCCATTTAAACACTATAAACATTGGGGCAAAGAAAATTTGCTTTAAAGATAGCAGTATGTGTAGAGAAAATCTGGGAATTAAAAAAAAGCTGTCAAGTATCCTGAACCCCAATTTGGTAATGTATTAATCTTGAATAATGTTTGTGAATGAAAGCAACAAGTAGAAAACTCACAAAATTCACATTTCTTTTGTTATAAAGTATGATTCAAACAATAATACTTATTGAGAACCTACTAAATACCAGGCATTGTGCTAAATGTTTAGACACAAACACTATGTACTATTTTCTTTTAAAAACTGCCTATTAATAAAATATAATGCATCTGAATTGTAGATAGAGGTGGTAATTGTATGAATATCCAAGAATTGCCCCGATGCCCTAATTTTACTAAACAACCAATATTCATGAATGCTCTTATTTGAGCCAATGAATCTTTTTTACAATAATAGGGTTCTAGTTATGAATTTGCTAGTAGTTTCTTTCTTTCCCAGACATGACATACACTGTGTTTAAGAGCACATGTTTAAAGGATAGTTAATACTAATTTGCCCATTAGGAAGAAGTCCTAAGAAATGCTGGGTTCATCCTACATTGGATTCATCTGTATTCAAGAGCACTGCCTTTAAATGAAAGCTTCAGCTCTAATTCGACATAGCAGAGTAATGCTGCTGCCCAGAGATGCCCAGCATAAAAGCAACCTCTGACTGCTGAGCTACTTACAGCGAAGGGGTGGTAGGGGGCAGCGGGGGGAGCTCCGCGGGGCCCTGCTGGTGGAGGCAGCACGGACAGTCCTGTTGAAAAGATGCCAAGTGCGCTGAGGTTCAACCCTGGGATCAGATTGGCTTGTTGCTGGGAACAGAAATGGAGAAAAAAAATGAGGGGAGGAGACCAGAGAGGCCCAGCTCACCTGGGTCAACCTCCATCTCTTGTCTGGATGGCACCAGCATCTCCTAATCAGCAATGCCCTGGCCCCATGGACCTCTTTCACACCCTGCATTAGGGGTGGATGCCAAACTGCAACCTGACCATGGTGTTCCTTCAGAGCTTCTCTGCCACCCTTGGGAACGTCTATACATCTTATCACGGCAAATGAGGCTCTTCATGGGAATGGAGGCCACCCTGCCAGCCTTACTCCTGCTAACCCCTCATCCTCACCCTGCCTGATCCTGTTCCCTAAATACCCCACATGCTCTCTCACCTCTGGGCCCCTGCGCATCTTTTCTCCCCTGCAAGGAATTACTTTTCTAAGTCCTACTCACCTGTGGGTTTCATCTGAGCTTAGATGTCCCCTCATGCAGGAAGCTTTCTCTCATCCCAAAGGTCTTAGCTCAAATGCCCTGTCTGTGCTCTTCTAATATTCCTGTTTCCTTAAAACAGCATACATTACATATTTGAATCTCTTATTTACTTACTTCTTTCCCGTTTAGACCATAATTTCCTTGTAGAGAGAGACTGTATTACTTAGTGTTGTGTTCTCAGTGCCTGGTATGTAGTAAGTACTCAATAAATACTTGTTGAATGACTACATTTCAAACAAATTGGACTAACAGTTTTTTCTAACTCTATTCAAGGACAGCTCAGACACTTCACTAGGATACCACATTGGTAAATTCTATTATCCAGGTTCAGGATCATTCACAACCTTATCTCTTCCTTACTTAGTTGCCAGCTTTGTGATCGTGTCACTTGTTTGCTTATTTTACATTTAAACCTGGGGATGCCCACATAGGCTGGGGCTGAGTTTTAACTACACAGCCCTTCAGAGGCAGGAATGTGGTCACCTATTCTGGACTGTGTCCAACCTGCTCCCATCTTTGATTCTCTGAACGTGAAGCAGTTTTCTAACATTTTCTATTTTCTTGTCTGTGGCTTCAGCCAGCTAGTAAGTTGCCTTCTTTTACAATGTTTGGAATAGTAGAGCTGGGATCCTTCACCTTTACCTCATTTGATTTACAAGATCTAGTGATTCTGTTATTCACCTATCAGTGCATGACTTTGGTACAGACATGAATGAATCTAAGTGATACGGTCAGGTGAAGATGTTTGGATCATCCAGACCCTTTTGCAGGTTTTCCAGGTGTTCAGAGAAAGAGATGTTTATCATAAAATGTCAAGAGCCCACAAGGAGAAAATGAAGACCGTCGGATGATACCTCCACAGACAAATACGTCCCAACATGAGGAGAGGGTCACACTGCATCGTGCCCCGTAATTACCATGTGATGCGGGCTGCTAAGCTGGGAGCTGGCATGAGGCGGGGGACAGATTACTGACCTGTGGAAAGTGCTGCAGTGATAGAACTGGGGTTTAACCTATAGAGCTCTTTGTCAACATTTATTTCTCTATGAAATGTTATTGGGTCTGAGATTTGCTTCAAGGTCATCCAACAGGGATGGGAAGTGGATATGGATGAAGGTTCAGATGAAACAAAACAGGCCCTGAGCTGGTAACTGCTGAAGCTGGATTACAGGCATATGTGGACTTATTGGAGAATCCTCTCCATTTTTTTATATGTTAGAAAATTATCATAACAAAGTGAAAAAAGTTACTCTTCTGGGCTGAGCTTGGGTTTTCCTGATGACCAAATATTTTAAAGAATTTTTTGAATGCCAGACTGGTATCTCTCCATTATAAAGTGAAAACTAGGTAGCAATAACAGGAAGCACAAACCCAAATCAGTTTGTTAGAAGTATTAGTGAGAGCTCAGGTAGTTGGCAACATTTACTGGGCAACCTGAAAGTGTAGATCAGCAAGCAAAGAATGAAAATCAAAAGTTAATTTTAACGTATGTATTTTTAAAATTTAAAAAGCAACAGGACAATATTACAGAAAGTTTGGAAAGCAGAAAATCCCACTTTCCTAACATACTGGCTATTTCTATTTTTGTGTATAACATTCCAGTCATTCTGATCATATTATTTTATATAGCTATAACCCTAGTTA
>RJWJ010020071.1:0-29504 GCA_004363605.1 Indri indri | reverse complement strand
CCCCTGCACCCACCACTCCCAAGGCACTGGCTCCTACCATCCCCAAGGAACCTGCACCCACCACTCCCAAGGCACTGGCTCCTACCACCCCCAAGGAGCCTGCTCCAACTACTCCTGAGACACCTGCTCCAACCACCTCAGAGGCTTCTACTTCAACTACCACCATGAAGCCTCCCACTACCCCCGAGATCCCTCCTGAATCAACTCCTGAGTTCTCCGCAGGACCCACACCAAAGCCTCCTGAAAACAGTCCCAAGAATCCTGCTGTACCTACAACTAAGACTCCTGAAGTGACCAAACCCAAAATGACTACAACAGCTCAAGACAAGACAACAGAAAAAGACATACATACTGTGCCTGAAATTACAACAGCTGCACCTAAGATTACAACAAAAGAGACAGCAACTACAAGAGAACAAACAACTGAATCCAAAACAAGTACAACCACACAGCTAACATCTACCACAACTCAAGATACCGCATCAATCAAAATTACTACTCTTAAAGCAACAACTCTTGCACCCAAAGTAACTACTGCAACAAAAAAGACTACAACTGAAACTATGAAAAAACCTGAAGAAACAGCTAAACCAAAAGATACAACTACTAATTCTAAAGCGACAACTCCTAAACCCCAAAAGCCAACTAAAGCACCCAAAAAGCCCACTTCTACCAAAAAACCAAGACCAACAGCTAGAGTGAGAAAACCAACACCAACTCCTCCAAAGATGACTACAACAATGCCTGAATTGAACCCTACATCTTTAGCAGAAAGCAGGCTCCAAACCACCACCAGCCCTAACCAAGCTCCAAACTCAGAAATAGTTGAAGTATATCCGAAGAATGAAGATGCAGATGGTGCTGAAGGAGAGAAACTTCATCTGATACTCAGGCCCCCGGTGTTAGTTCCTATAGTTATTCCGGGCATTGATTACTCAGTGAGAGGACCCAATCAAGGCATTGTCATCAACCCTATGCTTTCAGGTAATAAGAATCCCTTTCATTTTTAAAACCAGTAATGTTAATTTATATCTACCTTAACCAGAATGCCCAGATTTTGGATCACTCTACTAAGACATATTACCTAGAACCCAGACCTTATTAACTTGTGAAGTTTTACAGTTCCCCTGTAGGTCAGAAGAGGAACAATCATAGTAAGCTTATTCAGTCTTTAGGAAATTGAGTAATATTCTAGGGGTAGGAATTTAGTGTATCTGTGTCTGCAAGAAGCAGAGACGGTACTGTCAAAAAAATTTGTAGTATTCTTTTCGAAACCAACCCAAAGGGCAATCAGAACTGAAAAATGGAATTGAGCATTGAGTTCATACATCCAATAAATGTCTAATTTACCTGAAGATCAAGGTAACCTGGCCCATTTCAATTCATAATAATTTATTTTATATATATTTTTGAATAGTATCACCTTTAAGTACAAGGGAATTATGAAGTATATCACTTTTCACCTCTGAAATGCGAAAATCTCAAACTGTGCCCTTCGAGATCTTAGAACAGGGTAAACAGCAAGTGGAACCCTGTGAGAGGACTTGAAAAGAACATACTTTTCTCATTCAGCTCTATCTTTGTTTTTTTGTTAATTTGTTTAGATGAGACCAATTTATGCAACGGCAAGCCAGTAGATGGACTGACTACTTTGCGCAATGGGACACTAGTTGCATTCCGAGGTGATGTATACATTTCTCTTTCTTCCCACCATTTTGTTTTGGCGTTTATGAGAACCAAAGCCATGGAGGCATGCTAGTTTGGGCCGAGCTTTCTGGAGGGGGACCTGATTGATAAACCGACCTCGCAAAATGAGAACCTGAGAGTAATAACCAAAATATTGGATTAGCAAATCAGACGAATTAAAGTAAGCAAAGACCCTAAATTGATACTACAGAGGTTTTTCTCCTACTGTTAGGATTTAAAAAGTAGTTCAAATTTTAATTTCATATCAAATGAAATGACATAAGAATTTGTATTCCCTGCTTTATTTTATTTGAAAGTAACATCTAAGTTGTGATGTGTTCAAAAGTGTTACATTCTCTGTGGGAGAGTAACAGGAGAAAAGCAGTTATTTCATGTTAATTCTCTACTAGTCCAGTCTTCTTAAAATATATTTAGATTACATCTGAAAACACGCTCACACAGTAAATACTCTGAAGAGATTTTTGTAGTCATTAAGTTGTAACTCCTTAATCCTAAAAGAAAAAGCCAAAAGGCTCTTTCTAGATAAACTGGAAAACTAAGATATCTCAAAGGTTATGCTAGATTTCTCTGGACTTGAGAAATACCTACTCTCAGAAATGTTCAAATACTACCTTCTGTAACTGCCTAAACTTCCAGCCATACAATGCATAATATAATCTGTTTTTCTTTATGATAACCATTTAAAACTTTTTCATTTTGGTTTCTTTTGGAATGGGTTTTAGTATCCGGCTTATAGGCTGATGTCTCTCTTTAAATTTTAGGTCATTATTTCTGGATGCTAAGTCCATTCAGTCCCCCACCTCCAGCTCGCAGAATTACTGAAGTTTGGGGTATTCCTTCCCCCATTGATACTGTTTTTACTAGATGCAACTGTGAAGGAAAAACTTTCTTCTTTAAGGTAACAAAAATATCTTTATGAGAGAAGTCAGCAAATAGTAATTGCACTGTTTATTATGACAACATAAATCACTTTACCTTCCAATTCATAAGTGTTCTCACATTTTAATGAATACTCTATAATCAAAATTTAATCATACTTAATTTGATAACATTAATGGTCAATACATTACAGCATTTAAATAACGTTAACACTTTCTTCCTACACTTAAATCTAAAAATGAGTTACTAACCTTTTTCAAAGCTGTTAACATTATTTTCTCTTTTAAATGATCAGGATTCTCAGTACTGGCGTTTCACCAATGATGTACAAGATGCAGGGTATCCCAAGCAAATTGTGAAAGGATTTGGAGGACTAAATGGAAAAATAGTGGCAGCTCTTTCAATAGCTAAATACAAGAACAGGCCTGAATCTGTGTATTTTTTCAAGAGAGGTATGTGTTACATAATTGACTAAATTACAAAACTTTTTTTTTTTTTTTTTTTTTGAGGCAGAGTCTCACTCTCTTGCCTGGGGTGAGTGCTGTGGCATCAGCCTAGCTCACAGCAGCCTCAAACTCCTGGGCTCAAGCAATCCTACTGTCTCAGCCTCCCGAGTAGCTGGGACTACAGGCATGTGCCACCATGCCCAGCTAATTTTTTTTTCTATATATATTTTTAGCTGTCCAATTAATTTCTTTCTATTTTTGGTAGAGACGGGGTCTTGCTCTTGCTCAGGCTGGTCTCGAACTCCTGAGCTCAGAACGATCCTCCCGCCTCGGCCTCCCAGAGTGCTAGGATTACAGGCGTGAGCCACCACGCCCGGCCTAAATTACAAAACTTTTAAAGAATTGATTTTTATTTAATTTTTTCATGTATTGCTGGGTTTACTGTCAAAAGAGATCTTTAATGGCTGGAATCAAATATTTTCAATGAAAAAATCAAAATTGAAGGTTGAAATAAGTATTTAGATCTCTTGATGTGTTCATCTGAGTTTTCAGGTCACTGACGGAATGTTGTCGTTTACCTTCAATTAAAGTTAAACATATAACTGCAATTTGTTGCATTTATGCATTCGGCAAGTATTTCAGGGTTAGTAATTATTTTTAATACCCTTGATTAATAGCCATTATTAATATCTAGACATATTTTACGAAAAACAAGAAAAAATTGATCATTTTTTCCACTTTGTAAAAGTTCTTTTCTATCTGAGAGGGTTAAAATCAATTTTCATATTCTATGTGACTTTCTCACACATAACAGGGGGCAGCATTCAGCAGTATACTTATAAACAGGAACCTGTCAGTAAGTGCCCTGGAAGAAGGCCTGCTATAAATTACCCAGTGTACGGAGAAACGACACAGGTTAGGAGACGTCGCTTTGAGCGGGCTATAGGACCTTCTCAAATACACACCATCAGAATTCACTATTCACCAGTCAGATTTCCTTATCAAGACAAAGGTAAGATTTTTATTGTGTTAAAAATTCTTAAACATAAGTATATGTAATATAGTTTCTTATAGAGTAAGGCTTATTAAATATAAATACTGACCAAATAGCCCTAATAATTTAAGATTATTTATGCAAAACACATGAACTTGCCTTACTGAATAAACAGAGCAATACTTTGTGGGTAAGGAAAGCAGTTTATTCAGGTTTGTTAATTGTAACAAATACTATTTATCAAGTACTTCTTACCAAGAACATTATATACAAATCTGTAGCCCTCGACAGTTCTAAAAGGTAGCTATCAGTGCTGTATCAGAGGGCAAAAACTGAAGCACTGAAGTTAAATAACTTACCTAAGGAACAGCTACCAAGTGAATAAACTGAGATTAAAACCCGGGTCTGTCTGGCTCTTTCCAAGATACTATATTGCCTTTTAATTTGATATTTTATTAAAAATGTCATCTGCAGGTTTTCTTCATAATGAAGTTAAAGTGAGTACACTGTGGAGAGGATTTCCAAATATGGTTACCTCAGCTATATCACTACCCAGTATCAGAAAACCTGATGGCTACGACTATTATGCCTTTTCTAAGGGTAAGTCATTAAGTGTAACTTTGATAGCTTCTTGAGGAGGTGATATCACTTGTGAAAATCTGAATATAATCGTAGCAAAAACACCAACTGTGCATTGGTGACCAAAAGTGAGAATTTAAACTATATTTTTCTAGTTGCTGTGAAAAAGAAAGGTTTCTTTTTTAGGTTTTTGCTTGAATTTCAATTAAACTGAATGGTCTTGCCATTCGATTCTGCTCTAACCTTCATGAAATTATAATAAAACATCGAACTACTTGAGTAAAACTGCTACTGAAAACAGTATTTTACTTCTATCATCTGTGACATTTAATAGATACCTTGTACACCACAAAATTTTACTGATTTGCATCCATACACAGTCTATGAGATCAGAAAAAAGTTCCTGAGAAATTAATTTTATTAATTAAATTATATTACCCAGGACTTTTCTGAAAAGCCCAGCAATCTAAGTTATTCTTCCTATGATTCTATAATATGAATGGCATCAGAATGTACTGTTAAAAAAGGATAAACTCAAGTGAATTATTTTTCAGACTAATTCAGTTATTTTTTAAATGCTTACTTCAAAAAGGACAGTTGAACCAAATTTTACTGGAAGATGTTGAAAAGTCAATCTTTTGAAAGGTCAAAAAAGCTGAAAGGTAGAAAGGTCAAAGCAATTGTTTTTCTTTTTGTCAGTTCAAATTAATTAATAAAAACATTTCTGATATTAAAATAATAAACAGTATCTTTGAGCATAATAATCAACACAAATTATTTTTGAGTTTTGAGTGTTCTATTTTCCTTTTAATTAAAAAAATGATTTCTCTTCCATTTAGATCAATACTATAACATCGACGTGCCTAGCAGAACAGCACGAGCAATTACTACTCGGTCTGGGAAGACCCTATCCAAAGTCTGGTACAACTGTCCTTAAACTGATGGGCAAAGGAAGAGTCAACTAATTAAAATGAAGAAAAGAATAATAAACTTTGACACTGAAATACATTTTATTAATAAAGAATGTTGAGATAAGCATACCAATTTAAATATAAAAATGTTTGTAAATGCGACAGTCATTACACTAAAACAGATGACAATCTTATTCAGTTATTTTATAGAGCATTTAATTAATATTTCCTCTATTTATTCCTCCTCTACCTCCCATTGCATGGCTCACACCTGTAAGAGAAAAAAATAGAATAAAATTGAATGCATCTTTAAGACAGCTCAAAAACTAGGGTATTCACTTACTCTAGTAAGTTCTTTGAGAGGTTATTTTCAATGTGAAATATCTAGGCACTGTGGATATGAAACAGATAATCCACATCTTTAATGGAAATCATTACAACAATCAGATTGTTAAAATTTTAAATTCTTTTTACTAGCTAAAACAAAGTTATAGATTTCATTCTGTTGTATAAAAAATATTTAACAATACAATGACAATAGGTAGAGATATAACAAATGAATATAGCACTATAACACTTTAGATTTTCCAAATCTTAATTTGGATTTAAGAAAGAAATCAATATTTAAACTATAAATACATATTTATTATATATCTATGGTATATAAATCTGTCTACAAGAAGCTTACAAATTAGTAAATATCACATGTTCCACATGTAATTATTTAATCAATCCTTGGAATATTTGAAAAATTAAATGGGAAGCTTAAGGATTAGAAAACATGTTTCATTTATTACTACCCCACATTCTATTATGTAATCAGTACATCAGAAATTTACCTCTCTGTCTGTTAAACTGACGACCACGGACACCTTGTCTCAATGTTGTCTGAAGTCTTACTCGTCTGAAAGGCTTTGGTTGACTACTGCTAGTATCTAAGAAAAACATTAGGATACAAGAAAAGCAAGTTAAAACAAGAAGCGCTTATAATGACACAAACTAATTACTAAATATATGTATCAAAAACATGTAGACATGTCCATTTACATTCAATATTGTTCTTTTTTTTAACAGTGAGAGGACATTTAACAAACCAAAGGAGGGTAAATGGTGGGAAAAAAATCCTTATTTGAAAAAAAAGTGCCTCACTTTTTTCATTCATCACCCAACCAATTTAATCAATATTTACATGGTGACTTCTCAGGTATCAGACATGGTGCTAGGTGCTGGGAAATACAATGGAAAACAAATGATCAGGTCCCTTAGCAAACAGCCCAATACAACAGAACATGAATCATATCTGATACTTCTGTTTTGGACACTCCAAATCTAATCATTAGCAAATCCTGCAAGCTCAAATTTAAATATACATTCCAAATCTGACCACTTGTCACAATCTTAACACTACCATCTGCCTAAGCCATCGCCATCTTTACCTTGAGTTACTATAATAGCCTCCAAACTTTTTCCTTGTTTCTGTCCATTACTTATTTTTCATCTCTTCTTTACACAGCAGCCAAACCATACTGTTAAGCCTTTAAGTCAGATCATGTCATTACTCTGCTTGAAGCCCTCCAATAGTTCCCTATACCCATGAAAGCCAAGGCAATTACAATGATCTATTTGATCTATCTTCTCCCACCCCCAACTTTTCATGTGAAGGTTCCGTGGCAGAGTTTGAGAATTGTTACTGTAAACAATTCAAAACGAAAATAATCAGAGTGAATGACTGAGTTCTGTATTTCTTTAATAATAAAGGTAATTTCCTGCCTAAAAATTTTGAGATAGATAAGCTAGGATAGTATATTGTTTAAGAGTAGAGTCTCTGGAGCCAAACTTCATTCTGCATCTTGGCTTGTCCATTACTTATTAGTTATTTGACCTTGAAGATGTTATTCACCCTTTCTGCGCCTCAATGTCAACATCTATAAAATAGGGATGAGTATCTACCACACTGAGTTGTGAGAATCAAAAGAGTAAATATATGTAAAGGGCTTAGAATATTGCCTGATACACAGAAAGTGCTCAAAAAATGCTAGTTGTTATTATATAAAAGAATAACTTTTATTACAGGAAACATACATAATATCTTTTTTAAAAAAATTAACTTCAAATTTGAAAAGTCAAACTCTGAAACTGGTTACCTCAGTAAACTGCAAACATTTTTTTGAAGCAACAGAGCTTCTACCCTTCAGCCCTCCACATCAAACCTCATGCAGGACCCCAGTATGTTGAACAACCAAAAATGGAGATGCTCTGGTTCAAACAGAGGCAAGACGCCTGGCGTACTTACTCCTCCCAAGCTTCCCTCCCCATATGCTCATCCCCTACGACCCCTGTAGTACCTCTAAGAGACCCAAGAACTCTACTCAACAATATGTTGAGAACAACTTGTCTAGATGAAACATTAAGAACTATTCTTTTCGGATGGATTTACCATATCCATATTTCTGGTATCACTGTCAGAATATTCTTAGAATAATGATTTCAACATAAACCAAGTTCCCTTTAATTGCAAAATTTCCCTTCTAAATAAAGCATTTTAAAGTACAGGAAAAAAAAAAAGGATATGGATTTGTTACTAATATAACAGTGTTTTCGCAAATAAATTTGATGTATAAAATTTTTACTGTAGTCAAGAGCAGGAACTTACCTACAGAAGAGCTGGAAGGAGGATCCTGGCTGGTAGAAGGGAGATCTGACTCGTCAGATACCTGAACAGGCTCTTCTTCCTGCTGGCTGTCAATTTCTAGGCCTGCTTCTGAACTAATACTAAGGAAAACAAAAATTGATTAGAAAATACAAAACTGATTCTAGAATGTATCCTAAATTATTTCCAAACTTTTTTTGATCTCATTTATCACTTAAATCATCCAAAACGCCCCTTAAACTAAAAATTACAGACTCTGATATTGGTAACCATACATATTTTTTAAAGGGGTACGGAAGAAAAGAGGTCGACTTGTTTTTCCCTCATTCCTTTTCTCACCAGGACATGTTCCAATTTGAGTTTTTGTTTTTCCTCTTCTTTTGTTTCCCTCTTTCCTTTTGACAAGGATTCCACATTCTTGACATTCACAGGAAATATATTGTCCAGATTTTCATAAATTCCAAAACTTTTTAGGAGAACAGAGTACTAAAATAATTCAAATTAGTCACACTACTAATAGTACACCAGTAACTCCCCATGGGCTTCTAGCCCAGTGGAGATAGGCTTTGGGTACGTGAAACTCCTGGCTCAATGGTTACAACTCCATCCTTCTTCCACTCCAGAAGCAAGTGAGGGAGACAGTATGAGAACAACAGGAATCTGTTCCAGGTTTTTTATTCATTTGCAAACTTCAGTGGTTCGTAGTAATAATTTACCTGGGCAGTATCTCTCAGGACTATACGCTGAAGTTGAGAAGTGCTGGTGAAATGTAAAGAGCATGGGGCCAGAGTCAGGGTTTCAAATCCAGTCTGAGCTGGTTACCAATAGCATAGCCTAAGCAAGTTATTTTAACATGCTGTGAGCCTGAGGTTTTTCATTTGTATAATGGAGATAATACTTTGCAGTGATAGTGTGTGAGTTAGATATGACATATATAAAGTGATCTGCATACACGGTATGGAATGAATGGCAGCTAATATTCTCAACAGGGTCTTTCACTTCCCCCATTAAGCAGCACTGTGTTAAAGAGTAACAATAGACCTGCTTTTTTCCTTATATACTAGAGTTGGCCTATAATTCCTGTAAGAAAATGTTGCTAAATAAAATAAAGCTCTTGAGTTCTACCTAGGAAATCTGGGGTCTACTTCTGGCTTCTGATCATGAGGTAGTCCAATTTTTTCATCTTATAAAGAATTAGGTTCCATCTTGAAAGTTAAACTTCTGTAAGATCACTGTCCAATGGCCCTTTCCATTAAATTACACCATTTCCTTTGACTTATTAAAAAGTCCAGAGGACTTGTCACAAAATACTTTTACTAAACTATATAACTGATGTGTTAAAAATGTAGTCATGTCTTGAAAACTACTAGAAAAATCTAATTTTTATGAAGCCAGTATATTTCAGGCATCAAAGCCTAAATGCACGCAAATAAAGAATGAGGATCCCTTGAGAGCCCACTGCTAAATGGAAAGTGAGTCATTTCCTAATATTCCTAATTTTCACAGAAAGGCTTCTTTCTTAGGGAAAAGTTCAAGCAGCTATGTTAATGGAAAGGTACCAGTACTTTTAAAGAAATACTCTGATCTAGAATGTATCATACAATTGTCAGGGGGATAGTAGTTTTAAAAATAATTTATCTTCTATAATAATCTTCAAGTTCTAAAATATATTACTATATGCAAAACAGTCTTTCAAAGCATATGGTTTGGCTTATTTTTTTTTTGGTAGGATGCTATTGAAAGTGAGCTCAACAGATTTTTCCCAGCTAAAGGAAAACAAATGTAAAATCCAATGAGTTTAAAGCAGGCAAAAATTGTAAAATAAATTACCCTTCAGATTCTGCCTCCACAAATACTTCATCTCCATCATCACCTGTTGCTGTTTCATTTGTTGTAGATAAAGTGCCAGTGGATGTTGTCACCATTGGAACAGACTGAGAGGCATGCTCTGAGGCATCAGAGGTGGTACTCTCAGTAAATACAGTCACTTTAAAAGGAAAAAACAATAAAAAAATTAAAACTAACTTTGTGGATTATAACATTTTTAGCCAGAAGACATTTTATAGGTTTCCATTTTACTTTCATAATTAAGACACAAAATTTACTAATCTGCTTTGACACCTACCTGGGGCTGCTACTTGTAGAGGAGTAGTGGGAACACTTCGGCCACCTGACTCTTCTTCATGTGCAAGGAAGAGGGGTGTTTCATACATTCCTAAACCTAAGGACAATTCTGAATATTAATGAATGACTGAAAGAACATAAAATTGTCAATATGCCAGGTATCTGAAAGAAAAACATTAATTAGTGGAGACACACAATTTTGCTGAAGCCTGCAATTTAATTATTCCGTCAAGCAAAAATCAATCTCTCAAATTTTAAATACAATTTAAACATATCCTTTAAATTCCTTCACACTAATTAAAGTACCTTTAAAAAATTAGCTAAAATTCTCGTAATAGTTTCGTACAAGGTAACTGCCCTGAGTATCCAACTACGACCAAAGTGCTATATTAGTACCTATTCCTCACCAAAACTGCAAGGTATTTATCATCCCCCTTTTGCTAATGAAACTTAAGTTCAAGGTTAATTAACTCTTCCCAAGGTTACAAAGTTAGTAAGTGGTAGCATTCCGATTTAAGCCTAGATCTGACTCCCAAGTCTAGGAAATTGTCCTAACATACAAAGTCACATAACACTTCAAATGTATAAAGTCAACTTATCATTTCTTACCACTAGAGAGGCCTATAGTGTTAGAACTAACATCCTAAACAACCAGGTGTCACATTAAATAAGTTTTATGAGGGCTACAGAGTAATTTTTTGTCTTGGCTTACTATTAAAGTAGTATGCATTTTATATTTACTTATAAAATGCCAGACAGCTTCCTAGAAATAAAGTGGGCTATATGAATCCCAACTGAAGATTAAAAGGTAAAAAATTTCACAAACAGCACAGATCATATGCAGAAAACCAACTACTTCTATTACTTAATTTAGGGGTCATTTTATTCCATACATTTTGAATATTTTTTTGATAAGTAGTGTTAATAGAAAAAATATAGCTAATCTTATACTTTCACCCAGGAATGTTACAAGTGTCAAACTGTAAACAGGTAGTACCTATGTATATTTATTGGTTCATTATATATTTCTGAATACTTACTTCATGTATGATACTGTACTAGGAGCCAGAAGAGATACAAAAGTAAAAACCAGTCCTTACGCTCAAAGAAATGATAACTTTGTTGGAAAGGTAAGATTTATATGTAAGGTAATGCTTAATAAGTACATTATAGCTTTCTCTATAAATTAGCAAAGGGATTATTTAAATATCAACTTTTAAAATATTTATATTTGCTCTTTTCTTAAAATTTAAAATCACAATAGCTTATTACTGAATACATACAAATCCAGGAAATCTAAGGGTTTATTTAGCTATTTACCTCCTTGAGAAGCAAGCTGGCCAAGATCAGAATGACTAGAACTTGTCTGTGGCATATCTTCAGGTGGCCCAAACCGGAATCTAGGAACACCAGCAACCTGTGGGGAACTAAATGGATAAAAATTAGTTTGAGATGAAACTTACAAAGTTACCTTGTTTAAACCACAAAGGTGGAAAGAATATAGGAAGAAGGAAGAATGAGCATCAACAAATTGGGAATAGATTGAAAATAAAGTCAATAAAGGGTATTTTACTTATAAAAATACTCAAAACAGCTATTAATGAATTTAGTAATATGAATAACCTGTGATTTACATATAAATATCTTTTTAGCTCTCCTGAACTATGCCTCACATTTCTTGAATCTATTACATATTGCCACATATATATATTGAAAACAACACAAACTCAACAAGAAGCATAAAAAGAGTTAGAATGAAGTCATGAGACAAAGTTTTATCTTAGTTTTCACCACTGAGTCATCAAAAAATGAAGTCACCTGTCTGGCCTATTAAGAAGAATTCACTAGCTGGCTCCCAAGGTTTAGAAAAATTCTCTAAGACTAGATGGTTAAAAACTTGGTTTCCCCCTTATCCTAACAACACTATCATTTATTTTTCTTCCCACAATCCAGAACAAAAAACTCAGAATTATTTCTTCCTTGCCCACTCTGTACCCTATCTTTGTTAGATAGCCAGCTATTAATAGTTAAGAATTATACTTCTATAATACCTCTTGAATCTATTTTCTTTTCTATTTTAACACTATTGCTTTAGTTAAGGCCCTTCTCTTTCAGGTGGATTTTTAAACTTGTCTCCACACAGTTATCCTCCTGTGGAAGAACCTTGAGCTCTCCTGAGCTAGCCCTCAAGCTTCCTATCTGGACCAAAATCTTGAGTAGCTCCATGGCACTTAAGGCTGCCTGTTGACAAGGCCTCCTTCTACTTTTTCAGTTTTGTCTTTGTTAGATAATCAGATTATACCTCAATATCTGAAATAAAAAAGGCAAAGCTGAATTTATTGCTTTTTATAATAAGAGAAAGCTATGTCAGTCATATTCTCTCCAAGAGGACTGCTATTCTTACACAGGATTTTTAGGGAACACGGGGTTGAGGGACTGGTGACTATTAAAGGCTTTAGAGTTTGACATCTGTAGAAGCATGTTTATTTGGGTGCAAATGCTGTTGATTGGCTGATACTCAGAAGCATGTTTATCGAAGTCTCTTCCTGATTGTTGACTTTCAGAAAGGAGGAGCTCACACTGATTGGTTGGCTTGCAAAAGTGTGTTAGCTGAGATATACTGTGGTTAATTGAGTGCATTTATAACTGGTTCTGACTGCCATGTTACCATAGGTACAGAACAATTAACCTTTTCCCAAGTTTGTGGAAACTTTTTTATTCTGATCTTCAAGTACATCTTGCTATTCGAATAACAGTTCAGCCACAATTAAACATGTATACTTCCATGTGGAAAGCCTTTTAATCTTTCAAGAGGAGTCGTATAGCATAACAGTTAACATAAATTTTAGAGCCAGACTAACTGGTTTGAAACCAAAAAACTGCTACTTCCTGGCAGTCTGTCCTCTGACAAATTAGTTAACAGCTCTGTGCTTCAGGATCCTCATCTGTAAAATGGCAATGAAAACAGTGTCTACCCTCATAATTATGAGGATAAAATAAGCTGATGCATAAAAATGCTCAATAAATGTTAGCTATTCTTTTCCAAGACTCAATTCAATGTTGTCTCCATTAAGTCTTCTCAGATTCTTTCCCCCTAAATTGTTGGAATAAATTACTTCCTCATTTCTATTAACAGAGCTTACTGCTTATGCCTTTAGTCTTCTTCTAGATTGTTGAAGTTATGGTTAGTTGTTCACATGCTTAGATTTCACGATATTATCCATTATAATCAGTATAATTAGCAACCCCTTGACCAACACCTAGGTAGCATATATTATGTGTCACGTAATATCTTAAACATGTTAACACAAATTAATTCATTTAATTCTCACAACTTATGAAGTAGGACCTACTGTATTATTCTTCCCACTTTTTAAATGAGTATACTCAGGATCAGAGAACCTAAGGAGCTTGCTGCTAGTAAGCAGTAGAGCTATGTTTCAAACACAGGCATTCTGACTCTAGCGATCACAGTCCTGACCATTGTTAAATTGTCTTTTAATTAAAAATTCTCAATAGAAGCAATTATATTTCATTCACTTCTGTATAATTTTCCCCAACACTACATCCTCAACCCTCCTATCCCAAGTGCTTATTAGTACACAGCAGAGAAGGGCTCAACAAATAATGAGTCAATCAAATGATAAATTAACAGGGAAACAGTATTTGGTTAGTGACAAAATATGTTTCTATTTCATTAACTTACTGAATTGCTTCAGCAAATCCATCAGTGCGATGTGGCACCACGAGAGTTGGTGTACTTGGAACTGTTCTGTCTTCATCATCAAAAAAATGCTGCTGCTACAAGAGAGAGAGAAAACAGGAGTTAACAGGCAGAAGGTCACACATATAGACTGCACAAATATTTGCTGAATAAACAATCACTTTTATGTGATGAGTAAGTACTTACCATGCCACCTATTCCTGGAGTCAACTGAAGCCCACGTCCTACAGACTGCCTCCGGGTCATCTGAATTCTCTGTGTGTCAAGAAAGAAAGTACACTTGTCTTAAAGAATCAAGCAATGAAACAAACATCAATTATCAACAGACAGCTTATTACGTGGGCAGGAAAATAACTAAAATGTTAGCAGATATGTAATCAATAGGATATTTTCTCAGAAAAAATTGCTACTATTCTTTTTTTTTTTTGTTTGTTTGAGACAGAGTCTCACTCTTTTGCCCAGGCTAGAGTGAGTGCCGTGGCATCAGCCTAGCTCACGGCAACCTCAAACTCCTGGGCTCAAGTGATCCTTCTGCCTCAGCCTCCCAAGTAGCTGGGACTACAGGCATGTGCCACCATGCCCGGCTAATTTTTTCTATATGTTTTTAGTTGGCCGATTAATTTCTTTCTAATTTTAGTAGAGGCGGGGTCTCGCTCTTGCTCAGGCTGGTTTCGAACTCCTGAGCTCAAACAATCCGCCCGCCTCGGCCTCCCAGAGTGCTAGGATTACAGGCGTGAGCCACCGCGCCCGGCCTACTATTCCTGACCTAAAGGAATCAGCTTTAATCAGTAACAAATTTTTAATTATATACAATATAATATTAACCAAAAGAAAAATATTTTACATAACCAGACAAAATATTAAGTAATATTTAAGTTAAAACAAATTTATGACCCTATCTTACTTATATGTAAATGAATTTAGTTCCTATCTCTTTAATTGAAAATGTTAGCAGGTATGCCTTTGGATCGTAAGGCTTAATTATTCTTTGGAGTTCAAACAGCAGTACTGTCTTCTTATAAATTGCTTCCCAGTTAAGATAATTCTTATTGACAGATTGGGTATATTTTGCAGCATCCATACATGGTCCTTTAAGACTTTGTATGTTCACATAATGAAGTTATTTTCATCAGTGGTATTTTAGCAGAATTTATACTTGAAAGGGTTTTAACACACTATGTTACAGGATAAAACTCAAGCTAGATTAATAGAAGTTTTATACTTTTCCAGTTATTTCTGCAAGCACTTTTCATTAAGAGATGTCCAACCCTACTACATGCTAAATGTAAAGGGTCATGCATACCTTTGTTAATTTTAAAAGTAGAAATACGTGATTACAAATAAGAGAAAAAATGCACTTCTGTTAAGTAGACTAGAAATCCCTTTTTTAAATAAATGTGCACATTACAGAAACCTTCAAATCAGATGGTAGTGAGCTGCTAAAATACACTTTATTTTCATTAAAATCCAAGACAATCTTTTTCGTTTCTGACCTGCAGAAACAGCAACAGAATTTTATTTGCTATGACTATAATTATTTCAATTTATATATATGACTATATTATATTCAATTTTAGTAAGTCTTGCCATTCTAAAGTTCATTCCATTTATGAAAGTAAATTACTGTCATATTTCAAGAAAAAGAAATCAGAGACCAGTTTCAGTTTAGAAAATTTTTTAAAAATATGCTAAAACATTAAAAAGTTCATTTAATTTCTGAAAAAAAAGAAGAAAAATATCCAATGGAAAGGGAAAAAAAGCCAAGATTTTTTTTTTTTTTTTTTGAGACAGAGTCTCACTCTTTTGCCTGGGGCAAGTGCCATGGCGTCAGCCTAGCTCACAGCAACCTCAAACTCCTGGGCTCAAGCAATCCTACTGCCTCAGTCTCCCGAGTAGATGGGACTACAGGCATGTGCCACCATGCCCGGCTAATTTTTTCTATATGTATTTTTAGCTGTCCAATTAATTTCTTTCTATTTTTGGTAGAGACAGGGTCTCACTCTTGCTCAGGCTGGTCTCGAACTCCTGAGCTCAAACAATCCACCCGCCTCGGCCTCCCAGAGTGCTAGGATTACAGGCGTCAGCCAACGCACCCGGCCCAAAAGCCAAGATTTTTAAAAGTTCATTTTTCAGAATGACCAGGACTTTTCATACCTGAACTGGCGGTCCCAACTCTTGAGGTGGAGCATGAATGGTCAGTCGTGGGGGAAGCGGATGTGGTGGGCGTCTTGGTGACTGAGGTGCTCTAGGGGTCTGTCTTTCAGATGCTGACGATGGCTGCTGTTCTCTAGAGACCTCCTGGGAAAAAGAAGATTCTGCAGCACCTGTATTTCCTTCACCTACAGGAAAAGAGAGGCTTATTTTTGAACTATTAAATTTACTGCAAAATAACTTCGACAATCCCTACAAACATAAATCTTATCATTAGGAATGTTCACTTCACTAATATTTTCAGAAGTAAAGGAGTGAGGTGTGTTGGGCTTTAGACTCAAAAATAATGGGGTCACACAACTTATCAGTTGTGTGACCTTGAGCAAGTCCCTTAACCCAGCAGTCCCCAACTCCAGGGCTGCGGCCTGGTACCCATCTGTATCACCGCCTGAGTTCCACACCCGCTCCCCCATCCCACCCCTCCACCTGTGGTCTGTGGAAAAATTATCTTCCATGAAACCAGTCCCTCGGTCAAAAAGGTTGGAGACTGCTGCCTTAACCTCTGAGTCTGTTTTTTGGTTGGTTAATAGAGCAAATGTAACCTATAAGTAAGGTTTTTCTGAAGATTTCAAATAATGAACATAAAGCACCTAGCAACATGTGATAAATATGTAATAAATTTTGTCTTACATTGTTCTTAATAAACTGGGCAAATTACCTAAAGGTCAGACCACTAGAATATAACAATCAAACAGGGTGAAGACGATTGAGGAAAAGCTTTACAACTACACTTTTATATCTTGGTTTTCCCAAATTTTGAATTTCAGTGGTCTCTCAAATGTCTGTCTTCTATAAACAGTATAAAAACAAAAGAAGCTGTCTTTCACTATGAAAAGTTGCATAGGATATCACAGAATATAGTAGTTTAAAGGTCTTAAGGTCTAGAATCAGATCCTTGCTCTAATACTTAGTGGCTATGTGACCTTGGTTAAATCACTTCTCTGTGATTCAGATTCTTCATTGGTACCTAAATTGATTAAGTTTATTATAAGAATTAAATAGTTCAATAAAAGTAAAGCAGCCAGTAACTTTTGGCAATGTACCAAATCTATCCACTAAATTTTAGTCAGACCACACATCACTACGCCTATTTTTGCTTGATTGCGAAGAAAAAAAAAAAGAGAAAAGGAGGACAAAAACTCTCAATATCTGGGAAAAATGGCTATGAACATTAGCCCTCAACAGACCTTTTAGCGATAATACCTAACGAGGCAAAATTTTTTCCCTCTTTCCCAGCTATGTGATACACACAAAATGTTTAATTTATAAAATGTTTATAAAATATAAATTGTTACCCCAAACATACAATTTCTCTCTCCTATCCTCCCTTAAAAAGAAGATTATTCTTTATTACATGGCTTAATATTCATTAGTCTATTTTTCTCTTAAAACACTTGAAAGTTGAAAGGGTTACTTGCCCTTGCTTTATATTCATTCAAATGACTATATATTTTGCCCTTTTAAATATTCAGGCCTCTACAGAAACCCAGATACAATGCTTTCTCATTAACCTAAATATATAAGATTTTACTATATCACTACTAATGATTTTGGCTCAGTATTATTTGTAAAACCAGGAACATTATACCAGATGATCGCTAATTCTTTAAGACACATTTTAAAACAATGAGAATAAAATAAAATTATTTTCTATAATCTCCATACTCCTTTAATGCCTACAACTTTTCAGTGGACTTCCAGGAATCTTTCTTTCAAAGATACAACAAAAGGTATACTACACCGATCAAAAAATCTTTTTTTCCTTGGAAAACCGGATCACACTGCAAAGCTCCAATATCCATAAATCTTAAAACATGATGCTTGATTAGACTGACCTCTTCTGGTTGGGAACTGTTGTTACAAGTCCCTGATTTAATGTTTTCCCTTAATTAGAGCAGCAGCAGCATATGGCATTTAGAATACTTTAGAGATTTCAAAATGTTTTTCTACCAGTGAGGTAGAAAAGATAAATGATGGCACCTAACGGTAGAGCAGATTTTATGAGAGCATAGTAGTGACAAAGCTAGAATAAATCAATCCCTTACTTGTCAATTTACTAAATAAGTTTCATGTAGGATAATTAAATACGATTTGAATTTAGAAAGTATAGTTTAGAAAATATTACCTAGTTTATAAATATTCAGTTAAAAAAGACTAATATAATTCTCACCACTGTTTTGAGAATCAGCAGCTCTCTGATTACCTTCACCGCCACCCATGCTTTCTTCTGTTTCTGTGCCTGGGTCAGTCCCATCGCCACCCTGAAAACAAAATATGATGATGTAAGCTCAAGTAAATCAAATAAATAGCTTAAAAAAACAAACTGAATAATTAACCAAACCAAACCACAGCAAAAACAAACAACAAACGACCAATAAAACCCCAAAGGCATAAAAGGTTTTAGTGTACTAACGATATAGGCCTCTCTATAGCCCTAGGAAACAGCAAGTGTTCTAAGCAAGCTCTTGAAATGAATGGTAAAAATTCCCAGCCAGTTACCTCAGCATCATCAGCTTCATACCCATCATTGCCATCTGCACTCCCAGTTCCTTCATTGCTATCTTCACCCTCGTCTCCCATCCCTGTGTCATCTTCATCATCATCATCGTCGTCTTCATCTTCTTCATAATCCTAGTAGAAATTATGAATAAATAACAATCTAGGATATGGCTCACATGTTCTGCACATCTTGAAACTAATGTAGAAATTTAAGTGACTCATCATTGATCAGGAAATAGTTGTCTTGAGCGTTGTATGGAATTAGTTCAGCAGCATTAGTTATTACCACTGTGATGCTTCCTAGAATTAGTAAAGTAGCAACCAATTCTGAATTCTAACTGTTTGCATGAGATCATTCAAAGATTATTGCCCCTCGAAGTCAGCAAAGTGCCAAGTGGTCTACTTTAATTCTAAATTTAAATAGGCCGCGTTGAAGAAGAAAATAATGAAATTCCACTATACCAGGAGCTTTTAAAATATGTTGCTTTATTAACCAAAAAGTATAAAATGAAAAGCTGTCAATACAGAATTAAATTCCAAAAGAAAATACAATATTTCAGTTAAAATATGCTTCAATGATGGTACCCTCATTGAATACTAATGAGGTATTGGTATCATCATTGATACCAATGATAGTATCCTTCTGAAATAAACTATGGGGCTCTAAGAGAAAAGAAATCCTTATTTCTTCTTTTCATTTCCAGAAACCATAGCATTTACAATTAAATTAGTATAGTCACTTACCAATAAAACTTAAGATTAAGTTTAATTGAGAACAAATCTTAAATGCTTAGCAATCATTAAAAAAACAAAACCAAAATTTGAAAAACTGGGATTTTCTAGCACTGGTTTTATACTCATTTTTATTATAAAATGTTAATTTCTGAACTAATCGGATAAAAGAAAACCAACAAAATCTACTTTTTCAAAATTTTTATTTATTTATTAATTTTTTGAGATAGGGTCTCACTCTGTTGCCCAGGCTAGAGTGCAGTGGCATCATCATAGCTCACTGCAACCTCAAACTCTTAGGCCCAAGCGATACTCTTGCCTCAGCCTCTCCCAAGTAGCTGGGACTACAGGTGAGTGCTACCATGCACAACTAATTTTTTCTATTTTTAGTAGAGATGAGGTCTCACTTTGCTCAGGCTGGTCTCAAATTCCTGAGCTCAGGTGATCCCCCTTCCTCAGCCTCCCAGAGTGCTAGGATTTTAGGCGTGAGCTACTGGGCTTGGCCCCAACAAAATCTATTTAAACTGACTAGAAACCAGAATTTACTAGTCAATGCATTAGTTGTCCCAAGGATTTAAGGACTTTCATCTAATAGTTTAGAAACACTGGATGATTTCAAATCAAATTTACCTCATGTTCTCCATCATTTTCATCATCATCCTCTTCTTCATCATCACTGTCAATTACAATGACATCATCTCCTTTGCCTTGACCATCTTGGGATGAAGTTGTTGTTTGCTGATCTGACTGAAGTGGTCCAAGATCTATTTGCAGAGATTGAGAGGTTTCTTCACTGTCTTCCATAGGTGTATAATCTCCCTGGGTTACTCCCTTTAAAAATAAAAAGTAAAAAATTGAAAAAAAAACAAAAAACAAAAAAAACCACAAAAAAACCCACTAAAAAACGAAACCTAAAACTATCAATGAGTTATTATAGGTCAAAGTGAAGACTAAAGAATACTTACAGACTACTTGTATTTTATTTTTAAAAATATGGTTTCAAAAGTAGAATTTGAAATACATGCCAAAGATGATGAACCTTTGAGTTTCTTTACTGTTTTCCAATAGAAGAATTATTATAAATCTTATTGGGTAATACATAAGAGAAAAAATATATAAATATATGCATGTTCGAAACTATAGTGTTATGTTGTAGATCAGTGCTGTCCAACAGAAATATAATGTGAGCCACAATGTGTGTCACATGTAATTTTGAATTTTCTAGTAGCCACTTAAAAAAGGAAAAGAAACAAGTGAAATAAATTTTGATAGTATACTTAACCAATATATCCAAAACATTATTTCAACATGTAATCACTATATAAATTATTAATCTGATATTTTACATTTTAAAATTTTTACTAAGTCTTCAAAATCTGATGTGTATGTTACTTTTATCTCAGTTTGGACTAGCCTTATTTCAAGTGGTCAGTAACCAGTGTGATTAGTTGACAGTACAGCTGTAGACCAAAGTCAGAAAAAGGACACACATGGACCTGCAACATTTTATTAAAAAATTTTCCCCTGAATTAGAAATAAACTAGAAATACATTGAATAAAATAAGCTATTATTATTGTCTTTTTACAAAGAAACCTGTTCTATCCCCAAAACTCTGATTATCCTAAGCCTTCAAACCACATTAAAGATATAAGACATTAAAATAATTCCTTGTTCGATCTACTTCCACAATTCTATTTTGTTAGCTACTGAAATAAACTATTATTTTAACTCTATGTCTGACATTTACTATAAAAAGTTAAATGTCTACTTTTTGGCTTAAGCAATCAGTAATATCTACTTTTTTTTTTTACAAGCCAACAAACAATGTCTTTTGAACTAAGACATTCATCAAAAATTACGTATACGATAATGGAAAAAATGAGTAAGTCATGATATAATTAAAAATGTGTTTCAAAGTGACATGCTTATTTCAGGAAAACCAAGACTTACAAAAAACATCTGCTTCATTGTCGGAAAATCAGAAAAATGAACTATTACACATTCAGAGGGGTGGAATGAAAGGTCAAATGGTACTTTTGAGTCACAGACAATTTTGCCAATCTCAAGAAAAAGCTTTCCATATAAGATTTTACTATAATTTAACCAAGTCTGAGAATAAAATAGAAATTAACATCTTATTATTTCAAATTGTTTTATGTTCTTCAGAGACAACACTCTCTGAAAGATACAAGGAACAGATGTCACTTACAGTACAGGTTGAATATCCCTTTTTTGAAATGCTTAGGACCAGAAATGTTTTAGATTTTGGAATATTTCCATATATATAACAGTATATCTTGGGGGTAAGACCCAAGTCTAAACATAGGGTTGTTTTGAAGACAAGGTCTCACTCTGTCACCTGGGCCAGAGTGCAGTGGTGTCATTATAGCTCACTGCAACCTCAAATTCTGGGCTCAAGCGATCCTCCTGCCTCAGCTTCCCAAGCAGCTGGGACTAAAAGTGTGCCCCCCCTATGCAAGGCTGATTTTTCTATTTTTTTGTAGAGAGAGGGTCTCACTCTTGCTCAGGCTGGTCTTGAACTCTTGGCCTCAAGTGATCCTCCCGTGTTGGCCTCCCATAGTGAATAAATGTAAATTTCTTAGATCAACACATGGCATATGGTAATGAGTTCTGTGTTAAGTATAAATAGTTAACTATTAATATTATCATAGTTAAATTCTCATCTTGTGGGCCAGAGGGACACAAGAAAAGTAATAGCATTTTGAGTGCCTAATATGTGGACAGGTACTACTTTAGGCACTTCACAATCTTAAAAATTTAATTTTTTTGAAAAGTGAGACAATTGAGACAAATAACATGTTTACAGAGTTTCTAAGTGGTGGAGCTAGGAATGGAACCTAGTGCTTTGCAACTTCAGTCTATAATCTTTCTGTCAGTAAAGCTGCTCAAGAGCAACCTCAACGAGAGTTCAGAAAACGAAGTATACAAATGCATTCCCTTTTACGGATTATTTAATTCTGTAAGGGAAAGAACAGAGGACCCCAGCAAATGAGGCATTACGTATTAACTCAAGACTCAACCAGCTCTCCTGTCCCTCAACTTAATTAAAATAGTGGATAATCTTCACTCACAACTCTGGAAAATCTGGAAATCTATGCTACATATAAACAAAAACATTTCTTTAATGTAAGTTTACAAGGTAGTATACTCATGGGAGTAAAATAAGCAGAAATTGCACTAGCGAATTCTAGTAATATTTCACTAAATATGAGAACAAGTTAAAAAAATTCCAGAAAATGTTTTAATTTGTCAAAGTTAATTTCATTCATTAAAAGCAACCATTTGTTACTTTAAGTACATTTTTACTTACTTCTCCTATGGAATCTTGGGAATCCTGGTTGTATACTTGAGTTTCTACCTCTCCATCAGTACTTTCTTCCGCCATAACTTCTTCCTGAATCATAATATGCAAGAATATTAAATGTTATCAGCGCACTAGATGAAGGGCTATCTGTTCTACTTGTTCTCTCAGTAAAACAAAACTCAAATCTACAATTTTAAAGCTATATAAAATAAATGTCCATTTATTTTTATTTATAAAATATAATCACATTCCTCTTCAGTATATGCAAGATTTGTAAACATTAATACATACATATGAAGTTAATTTAATAGCCTTAATGTCTGATATAAAACCTAATTCATTACAATTTAGCTCTACCAACAACAAAAAATAAAGGAATATAATTGTGGTTAATCTTAGAGTAAGAAGGTAGATAACAGTTTAAAATATCCATGAGACTTATAAACTTAAAAAACTTTGAAATGGAATTCAAATTAGGTGTTAACAACGATTTTTTACTGAAATGGAAACAAATTTGATTAAAGATATGTAAAGAATAATATAAAACACTGTAGGCAATGATACCTGGGTTGTTAGCGGAAATTTTATACAGTAAGTTCAACAAAAGTATTTTCCAGATAATGCATTTTGGCTCCAAAGGTTACTTTTCATTAGGCTTTAACTGAAAAGAATACCTTAACCCTACTGGTAAAAATAAAAATAAACAAAATAACGTTACACACCTCAGTTCCTACAGGTGTAACACTTTTCAACTTCTTTGGAAGAGGCATTTCCACCGTATCATCAGAGACTTGGTCTGTTGCTTCCATGGTGCTATCCTCTTCCTCTTCACGTGTACGCTTTGGCAGAGAAGAACTGGGGGTAGCTGAAACTTTGAAATTACATAATTTAAATCTTGAAATTAGAGAATAACTCAATTTAAACAAAGACAATTTAGCCAACATGGTCACTTAACCAAAGAAGAACACAGTAAACATTGAATTGTACAAATTATTAGAATACAATCGAATAAGTCCTAGATATATGTCCATCAACATAATTTGTTTCTGCTAATCTATGGGTAAACAAAGAGCAACTTATGCGCCGAATCAATGTTTTCATGCCGGCCTAACCTTTGGTTAATAGAGACCCTAACTCTTACAATGAATGAGATTGTACTGATATATATTAATAATTGCTATTTATAAAGTTTACATAGTAAACATAGCAAACATGTTTTACAAAAGTATAAAACATAGGACTCCTTGGATGAAAAATTTATAGTGTATGTAAATCAGTGTATGGTTTTGTCTTAGGTGTCTTTTAGTCCTCAGGACCTGCAATTAAGTTATATATAATATGTTTTGGGTTGTTTCATTTTTAAAACAAGTCAAAAAATAACTGGAGGCCAGCCTGAGCAAGAGCGAGACCCCGTCTCTACCAAAAATACAAAGAAATTAATTAGACAGCTAAAAATATATATAGAAAAAAATTAGCCAGGCATGGTGGCGCATGCCTGTAGTCCTAGCTACTCGGGAGGCTGAGGCAGTAGGATTGCTCGAGCCCAGGAGTTTGAGGTTGCTGTGAGCTAGGCTGACGCCACGGCCCTCGCCCCAGGCAAGAGAGTGAGACCCTGTCTCAAAAAAAAAAAAAAAAAAAAAAAAAAAAAAAAAAAAAAAAAAAAAAAAAAAAAAAAAAAAAAAAAAAAAAAAAAAAAAAAAAAAAAAAAAATAACTGGAGGGGAAGAAAGGTCTTAATGACAAAAATAACTGATCTAAAATAGTTGAATATGTTTCAGGAGTAAACATGAAATAATGTTAGGAATGCACTCATTCATTCTAATATCTGGAAGAAATCAAGTATGTACAAAGAATACTCAAGATATATATTATATCCAAGATATCACGAATGCATAGGTCTACTCTAACTTCATTTTAAAACTAATCTTACCAGTGCCAAATACTGCTGTGGAAGTAGAAGGCCGCTCAACTGGTGAACTCTGAACAACCTCTACTATGTTTGGGGATAACTCTTGATTGGCAGGCTCAATCTGAGGATGACTCTGTTGAGTGGGTTGCACAAAAGCTGTAGCTTGTGTTTGTTGCTGAACAGTTAAAATGGGCTGAGAGATAGAGGGCTGGACGTTAGGACTAGTTGAACGAACAGATCCACTTGTGCTTCCAAAAACTGGAACATGTTCCACAGGTCCTTCTGACTGCATAGCTGGAAAGTAATTATAATGTTTAATACAAGTTTTCTGTTCTTACCAAAGCTGGAATTATTCTTCCCTATTGTGGTACATGTCACAATTTGCATAGTTTTGCATAATTATTCTCTTACTACTTAACAGACAAAAGCATTACGGGTAAAGGGAATGAATGTATTATGCATTTTTGTACTACCTATGTGATTGATATGGTAGTATGCAATAAATTATTGGCTGAATTAAATAAACAAATACATAGCTGAAACTTTGCATCTACTATTTCACTTAAATTATTATCAAACGAAATTAATGAAATTAAGAAGCTCAAGTCAAATTAGAAGTTTTCATTAGGCACTATTTTTTCTAATTGATATCATAACACAAACAGTAAGTTTAACTGGTAATATATTTGGTAATCATTTTGTTGGATATAGTCAAAATAAAATATTCTTACTTCGATAGCATACACATAAATCATATTTTTAAATACTTGAATAATTTACTGAATTCTAATACACATCAAGATAAAAATCTAAGAAAATATGCTTGTAGCAAAGTTTTGCTGAACACCTATTTTTGGGGTCAAGTAAAGGTATTAAACAATAAAAAGTAAGATTCTTGTCCTTGAGAAACTCAGTCTAGTGGCATTAAATAGCATATATACAACTGAATAAAATAAAAAGTTGCAATTGCCTTAATGAGTAACAAAGTACCATGGGAAGAAAGTGGAGAAAGTAATGAAAAGGCCAGATAATTTCAGCGAAAAAACGATATTGGGCTGAGCCAGTAATTTAGTATGGTTTTTCAAAGTGGATTTCGTATCATCTTTCTTAGTCATTAGAAGTGAAAATTTTCGTCCTAGAAAAACATGTTGTATACTTTCCCACTTCTTTAGCTTAAAAATAAAACAAAGCAGAAAGGAAGAGAGGGTAGGAGGAAATTTGCTGTATTGACAAGTATCCTGGGAGGTATACACTTGAACTATTAAACACCCACCTTCACAATGACATCCGACTTCAGCCTTAGTGGATGCTTCATCTATCAGTGAAGTTATTGTCATCGTCCCATAATAAATCTAAATAAGCAGTCAGTTCAATCAGATCTATTTTATTTTACCAACCTTCTTGTGATTCCACTTGTGTGGTGGGCATCACTGTAGCTGTTGGGGTAGTAGTAGGATTTGTGACAGTTGCGGGTGTAACCATTGGGCGGATACTAGCCCTGGGTGTTGATTTATTCCCAGCCATAGCTGCAGCTGTCACTTTACTTGGAGTAGATACAACAGGAGTTGGCTTGATATTGGCTGTTGGTGGGTCTGATGTGCTGGCACTTGAAAAGGAGAAAATACAAGAATAATGATTCATAAAAAATTATTAGGCAGATTTAAAACAAATATTTTTAGAAAGACAGTGAGCACAGTTCTCTACTTCTTGTTCACTACATGTTCCAAAACACTTATTGAAGAGGTTTTGAACTTAAGCATTAAAAACTGCACCACTCCGGAGTGACAAACTAAAAGAGGAAAGATGTTTTCTCTGTCACAAAGCTCTCCTCGATAAGACTGAAAGTATGCCAAAAAACAAAAGTTGGCAACTACATGATAAGAGTTTTGCAGAGACAAATACATGATTTTATAACAGAATATATAGATTTCTGGTTTTTCCCCAAAGATCACTAGAAGTTCCCTGAAATTTAAAAGAAAAATAAATAACAGACTGTAAAAGAACTAAAACTCACATTCCTCTTTCACCAGAAGCTGGAGTTGTTTTCAATGTGATCTGTCTCTGCTGTTCTGGGACCTATAAAGAGAAAACAATTGATTTTTGTGCCTATCCCACATGAGTCCATCAAACAATGTCATCAAAATATCTTCCTATTTTAATTCTTTTTTTATACTTTGAATTCAGCTAAAATTCATTCTGACAAAGGCTCCTGAACCACAAAGCACTTTCAAGTAAAATGTACAAGAAAAAAAATGACTTGTCATTTAAACAGAATTAGCTAATCACCTTATTAGAAGGTTCTTGAGGCTCATCTCTCTGCTCGAGGTGTCTCTCTTGATGCTCCCTGAGTTCTCTTTCCAAGCGACTAATTCGACCTTCATATTGGGACTTAAGAGCAGTCATACGAACATCCAATTCATCTTTCTGTTGATCCAAGGCTCCATTCCTTTGTTTAAGCTCTTCATTCTCTTTAGTTAGCTGATCTTTTACACCTAAAGAAGTACCCATGCAATGATATTTACATTATAATAAAACATTGAAAAGAACATTTATGTGCTTAATTAGCACACAAAGATCATATCAGATTCCACTACTGTACTTTAACATCTAAATTATACATCCAAATGAGCAAAGTTCTAACATATTCATGTTTAGTATTCTAATATAAAATGTACTTACTCCAACATAAAAATGTAACTTTTCCTAACTAAAATCTCAAAAAGCTAAAGAATTCCAGTTAGCAGAATTCTTTTACAGTAACTTTAATATTTTAATGTACCATTCAATTCATTACTATGAGTTGCAAAATTTTCATTTCATATAATCTACAGCATATATTTAAAAATAATTCAATAACTTTATGAAATAAGTTGCTGGGACACTGTCTTAGAGATCATTAAAAATAATGCTCATAATAAAACCCAACAGTTTGACATTTTATTTAACTATTCAGCAGACTGGTAGGCAAGGGTGAATAAGGCTGTGAATCTTGCAGCACTGGGCTCCTCATAAATTTGACATGGTGCCCTCCCTAAAAAGCTAGTGGGGCCCTCTGTCCCATGTGGCATAAAAAAATCCCTGGGCTGGTAAGACACAATGCTGTCTACAGATGGTACCTGGGCGGCACGGTCTGGGCCCAAATGATCTCTGTCGCAAGGTAGAATTGCTAACACACTAAAGCAGAAGGATAGCAGTACCCATTATCTATTTATTACCAGTTAACAATTAAGAAAAACTTCATAAATATATCGACATTCTCATCACACTTGAAAATTAAAACTGCTCTATGTTTCTGTCTAACTAAATATACCTAACATTTAAAGCACACACCAAAAAAGTCACTTTGTAGTATGCATACTTTTCTTCTTTCCAATTTAATCTTAAGCCTGCATCACGTAACCGAATTTTACCACCAGGTTCAAGCATTAAACAGAGATTTACCAGCTAAGTGCGCAATTTTTGATTTTGCTGCTACAATAGCCTTTCTTGTTTTTTCTTCCTTTTCAGTTATCTGTTGTCGGAGCTGCTCCTCCTGTGCGGTTCTATCTTGAAGATCCTGACGAAGCCTTGAAAGTTCAGATTGAAGCTGCAGAGTCTGTTCTTGAAGATTTCTTGCTTCCAATTCTTTTTCAGACAATGTCTTTTAAAGGAAGACAAAGTATTCACCATAGAATTCAATCAAATCAATCCAATCCAATCAATCAATCAATACAATCAAATCAAAACTGCATGTCTGTCATATAAACTTAAAATGTGACATTACTTTGCTTTTTCTTAGATTAAATGGAAGTATAAATATAAAAATGTGGTCAAACCAACTAAGTGGACACTTGAAGATAATTAGATACTGTTTACATACATGGGCCATTCAAAGTAAAAAGAATAAATTTATGCATTCCCGCATGATAAAGGAAAGTGCCAATGGCTAACACATATTTCTTTACGTTCACAATAAGGAAAGAATTAGGGACGACACCTTTTACTGCTGTTACATGCATACCTTTTGCAGATTCTCTACTTGACTCTCAAGTGATTTTGACTTTGTTTCAGCTTGGTTGAGGGTTTCTTTGAGCTCCTGCATTTCCTGGACTGAGACATGCTGTTCCTGATGGTCTCCAGAAGACTGAGCAGAAGTCTCCATGACCTAAGATGACAAACAGTAATAATATACTTATGTATTTATATTCAGTAACTCAACTTCTGCAAGTTTATGTAAGGAAATAATCATAGTTACGCAAGGAAATTTTATCCTTGAGGGTATTCAAAAATGAATTTTGTATAGAACAACTTTAATGTCCAAAAATAGGGAATTAGTTAATTATGGTTTTCTACACAACTGGATACTAAACAGCTAATCAAAATGATGACGCATTGTAGATGAATTTTTGACACAGAAACATATTTTCACAATAATGAGCTTTTCACTTAACTCAAAGTGGAAAAGGAAGACCACAAAAGAACACATGCAAATGATATTATTTCTTTGAGAAAACATATTACATATGCAGAAAAGTATATTAATGCGCTAAGAGTGATTAACACGGAGGGGTAAGAATTTTGGATTTTTTTCTTTATATATTTTCTAATCCAACATAGGACAAATATGTAATTAAGTCAACACACAAATTCTTTATCTTTGGGAATTAAAAATAAGATTTACGTTCAAAACATAACGAAGATTTTTGGATTCTTTTTGATAGGCATTTAGCAAACAACTTAGTTGAAACTATACAAAGTCTGATTAGTTATCATTTATTGGTATACATAATTTTAATTAGCAATGAGTTATGAGGTAGCTTTAAAAAGAGATTCTA
>RJWJ010020070.1:0-29517 GCA_004363605.1 Indri indri | reverse complement strand
GACAGACTGGGGCGGGGGGAGGAATATCTAGTTAGGAGGATATTCTATTATTTCTAGCAAGAGATAACAGGGTCCTCAACCAGGATGCTGGCTGGTCTCAGGGACCAACAGGAGAAGATGGATTTGAGAAATATTTTGAAGGCATGAGGAACTTAGGAAATGCGTTATTGGTGTCTGAGGCTTCCTGCCTCCAAGCTATCCTCTTTCCAAGCCATTCTGAATTTCCTTTGAGTAGCTCCTTGAGGTGCACAACCACTTTAGCTTAGCTACTTTAGTGTAGCTCCTTAATGATATGACACATTTTATTTTGTCAATAGGAAACATATGCACAAGGTAAGAAATCCAAACAGTGAAATTGGAAATACAACAAAAAGTAAGTCCTTTCCCAATCCTCTCTCCAGAGGCAACTACTGTTAACCAGTTTCCGAAATACTTCTGGAAGGATATACAAGACATATATAAGGATAAATAACTAACTGCTCTTGAGGCTGCCCATAGAAAAGGCTTCTCCAGCTCCCACCATCACTGCCTTCTTCCTCCTCTGGATTCCCCCTCTTAATCACAGTGCAGTGCCCCAGCAAGCAGCACATCATTAACCTCAAGCTGTTTCATAAATATCACCTTCATCTCCTTGGGAGCAATGGCTCTTACGTACTCATTGGAGTGTTAGACACACAGTAAGTGTTCAATAAATACCTGCTGATTAATTAAACCTCCTTGAGTTAACGTCACACTAGCGTAAGTGGCATATTTCATGCAAACCTTTAGCAGAACCCATTCACATAGCTTTTCCATGGTTACTTTTGCAATAGCTATCTACTTAATTGGTCATCAATCTCTTTTTAGAACTCCAACTGTACACGCAGTTGAAAAAGCTATTTTTATGGATGCTGATGTTCTAGTGAATGCATTCACTCCAGAATCTAACTTTAAGACATTCAGCTGTCACAGAACTGGTCATGCAACACAAATTCCAACTCCTCTTTGAGAAGTCTGATCATAAATGATGGAGAAAAGGGAGTGTAGATTCCTCCTGCATTACCTCAACAAGAAATTATTTCTACCATTTCTATCTATTTACACTACGCTATATACTCAGTTGGACTACACTTTAAATATCCGTTTTATTATATTCATGATATTCTGTTAAAAGATGATCACTGAATACATTTAATTTACTCTTCAGAGGACTGAATCTCAGATAATCTGTCAGAGAAAGGCCAAATGCTTCTTTTCACTGTGATGCAATGATGTTTTCACGTAACAATGCTCTAGAATTACATTTTCTTCCCCTAATTTGGGATCTATCATGCTAAATTCATTTCTTTTGTTCTCTTGACAATTTCCAGTCACAGTTCAAATACCTAGAGTTCTCTTTCAGGATGGTAATTTTTGATCTTTATTTTTAATGACAGCAAAGTTCTGTGAAAGAGTTCATGTATATGGCTTGCTCTGTGCATTTTACAAGCCCAGAGAAAATTACATTTCAGAGAAGGTACATATCCAATTACTAGGAAATGAGTTACAACAAAGTGGCCATAGAGGCAGTGTAATAAAGACAACCTCAATTAAAAGTCACCATAACAAAGTAAAAAAGAGACACAATACAATGCACATTAATAGCTTATTCAGAAGCTAAATACAGAGTGAGTGGTAGAAAAAGGAAATGTCTTTCCCGTACAAGTTAATGAATCATAGTATTTAACAAGAGGAGGACCAGAAAAGGGTAAGGGTCTTTTCTGCGATCAATAGAAAGCAGTTGTTAGAATTCAAGGAAGAAAACGATACAGTAACCTTGTGACAAATTATTTCAGACAATTCGTGTTAACTTCAATCAGTTTTAAAGACACACCATGAGACAAACGAAGCGCAAGCAAGCATCTTTACTGTGCCATACACTGTGCTGCTGATAGACCAAGGTCCTGCCTTCATGGAACCTTTGGAAGGTAGACACTGCATTACATTGCAGTGTTGTGACTCTCGGGATAGAGCTGGCAACAGTGCTTGAATTACAGGGCAGGAGATCTAATAATAGCCTGGGGTAGCGGTGGGAATGAAGAGTGAGGAAGAGGAGAGAAAGAGTGGAACAGGGGAGATTTCCAGGCATGAGCAAAGATACGGCACCTTGACAGGGACTGGCCCTCCTACAGGGCCGGTAATCCGATGAGGCTTAAGCTTACTAGCAGTCTAGCAGTGTGAGTGTGTGTGTGTGTGTGTGTGTGTGTGTGTGTGCGCGCGCGCACGAATGCACGTGCACACGCAGGAGGGAGGGTGGGATTGAGGTGGAAGAAGAGTGGTGGATTTCTAAGACCTTGCCAAAGAATCTGAACTTATCCTGAAAGACATGAACTGCCAGAAGATTTTAAGCCAGACAAGTGGCATGACAGTATTTGCATTAAAGAGATAATTAGGTGGCGCCAGTGTGGAGTGTGGATGGGAGAAGGCAAAGGAGAGGAAGGAAGGCCTGCTAGGGGGCTGGGGCAATAATCCCCATGGTAGGTGACAAAGACCTGAAAAAGGGCAGGGCCAGTCGTGTGTAGAACCGAAGTGGAGATCCCAGGAATATGAATGACAGAGGATCAACAGGACAAGTGACTGATGGATGTGAGGAGAGAGGAAGAAAGAAGAGACTAGCACCATGCCCAGATTTCATGCTGTGGTGCCTGGTGAAGGGTGGAGCCACTTAGGCACAGGACAGGAGATGAACCAGGAGAGGCATTTAAAATAAGACCACATACAGGCAAAATTTTTTTGTCTTTTTATTTCCATCTTGGCATCTGCATGTAAGATGTAAAATTAAGAATTATCAACTTTAAAGAAGAGCCATGGGTTAGGTGATATTATGCCTTTTGGAAATTAAACTATATTACAAATCTACAGTAATTAAAACCATGTGCTCTCACATGCAGAGACTCCGAAAGAAAAAAAGCAAAAACAAAAACAAAAACCAAACCAGTGTGTTGAGGGGAAGAAGAATGGGGAGTTATTGTTTAATATGTATAGAGTTTCTATTTGGGATGACGAAAAAGTTCTGGAAATGGATAGTGGCCATGATTGTACAACACTGTGAATGTATTAAATACCACTAAATTGTACCCTTAAAAATGGTTAAAATGCCTAGCACTTTTGGAGGCCGAGATGGGAGGATTGTTTGAGGCCAAGAGTTCAAGACCAGCCTGAGCAACATAGTAAGACCCCATTTCTACAAAAAAATTTTAAAAATTAACAAAGCATGGTGATACACACCTGTAGTCCCAGCTACTTGGGAGTCTGAGGCAGGAGGATTGCTTGAGCCCAGGAGTTAGAGGCTGCATGAGCTATGATTGTGTGACTGCACTCTAGCATGCCCCCCCCCCGCACCAGAAAAAGGTTAAAAAAGAAAAGAAAAACAAGTGACAAAGGTAGGAGATGGTATACATGTGTCAATGAAGGAGAACAGATAGACCTAAAGCAGATTACAGGATACAGAAGAATGCAGTAGGTCACAAAGGAAAGATATATTTACATCAAAGAGAGAGAGAGTACAATTGGCTAGCTTCTCCAACAAAGTCAATGTGGATACATCACACAAACATCAAAATAAACTCCAGTTTAATAAGCATAACATGTAGGAAAGAGTACATAAAATATCTAGAAAAACATTTAAGTAAATATATAATCTTTTGATGGGGAAGAATTTTCAAAGTATAAAAGCAAGGAAAGAAATTACAGAGAAAAAAACCAACAGATTTTGATATTCAAAAAATCCCAATGTTAAAAAATTGAAAAGTAATCAACACTGTAAAGAATGTACTACAAATATGAAAAAGGCTAATATTCTACGAAGAACACTTGAGGATCGATAAAAAGATCACCAAGACGCAAATAGAAAAATGGACAAAAGATGTGAGGAAAACAGTGCAGTAAAGAACCAATATAAATAGCCAATAAATACATGAAAAACTCTTCACTGGCACAAATATTAACAGAATTTCAAAACAGGACAAAGAGATGATTTTCATCTATTAAATTAGAGTTCTTCAATGTTGCCTAGCACTGAGCAGAACATGCACACCTGTATACCACAGATAGGAGGTTAACTGAGTACCATTTTTCCAGACGGCTCCCTGATCATGGGTATCAAGGACCTTAAAAATGTTTCTGTTCCTTGACCCAGTAATTGCATTCCTAAAGAAATATTCAGAAATACAGCCAAAAATTTTGCATATCATCCCAGTGTCTTTTTCCCCCGACTTAAAAATAAAGGGATTTGTTATCTCTTTCTCCCATTATTCCTCTGGAGAATTCCTCCATTTCATTTAGGTCTCAGCCTACCCCTGAACCTTGACATTCTTATCCCTGGTATACAGACAGGACCGTAGCATCCTGCAGTCCTCTTCATGTAGCTCATTATGCTTATTCTGCTGGTACTGTTTGCCTTCCTCCTGTCTAAATGTCTTATAGACAGAAAGCTCCACGAAGGTCTTCTTCATTACATACCCATCACCTAATAGAGCCCTTAATACAAAGCACTTGTTGAATAAATACATGAATGAATGAATGACTGCTGAGAAGAATGACTGCAATCATTTTTACTTTTCTTTTTTCTTTTCTAAGAGTCCATGATGATCTTATAGGACTTTTCTATTCAAAAGAACAGCAATAGAAACTGTATTTAAAAAGCGTCTTTTCATATAGTTTACCTACTGAGTATTGGCTGAAAAGTCGATACTGTAAGCTGTGAAACAGTTACTATGTAGGATTTAAAACTAATGAGAACATCTGTTTAAAATTTGTTTTTAATTTTTCAGTAGGGGAAAATATAAACAAAGGTAACCACTTCTCTACTTGCATGCTGGCTCCCCAAGCATAAGGCTGTCCAAGTTATGTTTATTCTGTAACCTTCCACTCTGTCCCCAAAGTCCACGTGTTCCTGGAGACTTCCAATCTTAGGGCCTTTAGGCCATAGTTTCTAAACTGTAGCTGCTTCTTTGAGATCTTTGTGGAATTGGCCCTTAGATTGTGATACCTAAGGAATTATTTATTATCATTGCTGATTTACATGCTTATTTTGATATGTTATATTAAAACATACCATATAAATAAGCAATGTGAATAAAACCTTGCTGACATTCAGTCTCTAAAGTTTGATTAAAAATTGTAAACACAATCTTTCTTCTCTGAGTAGCAGTGATAGACCTTGTGATTTTACTGCCTGAGCCAATTACTGATTGAAAAAAAAAGATGTGGAAACTTGTGCTGGCCTATTTGGAGACCGGTAATGTCCTTATTCTCTCCTAGCACTTCAAGTAATACTTCTCTTAAAAAGAGCTAGGTTTCTCATGCAAGTGGGCGAAAAGATTGTGGCAACCTCCTCTCTCCACCTCCTTCCTGCTTATTCTTCCTTTACAGAGTTGGAACCTGGTGAATATCCCCATAATTCAACCATGCCTAAAATTCCTTTCAATGCCCAATAATGCTATGTACTGAAAACCCACACATTTTTGCTAAAACAAGCCTTCATCAGTTTTAACGTTACATATTATTGTTGTACTACGGAATAAAAAAGAAATTACTGGTGTCATTAAAAGAACATTTTAAATAGTATACGATGCAAGATTTTTTAAAATATAAGACAAGAAGGACTATTCTGATAATGTGTATTACTGAATGTTAATCAAGGGTCTATCTTGCCTGGGAGAGGTTATTAACAATTTTAAAAAGAAATAGAAGAAAGGAATATTTGCATAATAGTTCCTATTCTAATAATGCTGTCAATAGTCTGAAAGGGAATCTTTTCAGAATCTCCTGATACTATCTTCTGAATATTTAAAGTGAACTGAGTCATAAAATCTCCACGGCCCCCAACATAACTGGCACGCCTCTTGGGACACATGGCACGCACAGCATATGTACACAGTGGCGAGAATGTCATAGGTCATTCATAATGCTCTTTCATATCAATAATTGATAAACAGAATTTGACATAGCTCCCCAAAGAATCAGATGTAGCAAATTAAAGGTAATAAAAATTAAAAAAAAAAAGGAAAATCTGACCCTTAAAATTTTATTTGTTTAAATTTTAGGTATCTGATGAAAGGAGTGTTTTTTAAGGCTGTTAATTCAAAGTGATATTAAATGTTTAAAATATCAGAATTATGTCTTGTTAGTTTACTTTTGAGTTCTATTAGTAAATTTTATTTGCAATGCTTATTTTCTTCGTTCAGACCTGGGTAGAAAATTAAAATAGTGTGTCAGGCAGAAGAACAGAAGAATATAGATGTCTATGTTTATGCAAACAAAATGACAAATAAATTTGTGGTCTGTCCTACATGAAGCTAGGTTATATTTATGTTTAGATTATGTGTTTATACTTAAAAATCATGTGCTTATACATTTTAAAATTCACAAATTAAAGTTTATATTTACTCTTTTTCTTTGCAGGTCTTGAACTACATTTAGTTGTGGTTGACTCCCTCTACTGGCTAAAAATAGTATTTTTTTGTGAAGTCATTCATTTTTGCCAAGATTTTGACGCACGAAATAAGCATAATTTGTAAAATATCTGATAAATTATCTCTGATAAACATTACTATATGACATGATTTTCATTATCAGAGGAAAATTAATATGAAAGAAAAGAAAGTATACCATCATGAATTAGAACAGAATGAAACATAAGAAAAAAGGTCCCAGGGCTTTTACTATATAGCATAGAAAAGGAAAAACTCAGAGTATTTTGAGACATATTTTAGTGCTTATCCAAGTCGTTGGTAATCACATTCAAGGACAAATAACTTTCTGAAATGAATGAAAAACAGAACATCTCAGGATCTGGTCAGAGACTACAAGAAGAAAAACGTTTCTGCTCAGTGTGTTTTTTACCAGTGACTTGAAAGAAGACTTTAAAAGTATATTTATAAGAAGGGAACACTCATTTACTGTTGGTTAATAGATTCAGCATTCGAAAGGGTCTTAACAGGGTGGCACAACAGGTTGACTGAAGATAATCCCTTATCCCCAGTTCCCATATCAAAAGCACTGAAAACTGCAGGTATTTTTAACCCTTTTGGGGGCAAAACCTGACCTGAGCTGACAAGACGTTGTGTGCGTCTTTATTGTTCCTACTTAGTGAGAATGCTTCACTGAATTAATATTAATTGTTTGATCATACGGAGCTGTTCCTGAATCTTTTTGGGGAAGCATGTATATGACACACAGATAATACAGGTGGGAGGGTGGCCGCGTTCCCTTGTAAAGGCTGACAGTGCGAGACAACACATCTGCCTTAAGGATTTTTGATAAGTGATTGTGAACATAATAAAACAATGAAACAGGAGTAATTGAGAGGACTCACTGAGGTCCAAAAGTTCACCAGCACAAGTGCAGGAGGAGAGAGACTTGGCTTAATAGAATATTTAATAAAAGGGGATCGGTTAGTTTATGGTGGGCTGCTATTTTTTTAACGTCTACTATTTACCTAGCCCTTTACTAGTCATTCTATAGTAATTATCCCTAATCTTTACAATAATTGTGTAAAGAAAAATATCACTGTCATTTTATAGAAGAAAAAACTGAAGTCACTGTGGTCAAATCATGTATGGAAAGATCATAGCTACTGCGTGGCAGAACCAGGATTTGAGCCCTGTTCTTCCTGACTATTAGGGTAGCACCTTTCTGACTACACTGCCATCCAAAATGGGGGAGGGGAGGCACTGGAACCTGAATGATGCTGAGAATTTTGGGAGGAACTGGGAAAGTGTTGCCAGGAAACAGTATTTGCTGGGATTGGAGGAGAGACAGGATTTAGAGGCACAACAGCTATCCTCAAATATGAGAAAAACTTTCACATTAAAAAAAAAAACACGTTTTTTTCTAATGGGAGCTATAGAGATTTATATTTCAACTCGAGGATGCAGTTTGTAATTTTCAGAGACTGCATTGGTCTGTGTTGTTCATTGATAAATACCAAGTTATACAGTAAGTCATTCAATAAATATTTGTTGAATCGATGAATGAGCTGACAAGAAATGAGAAGCAGTGAGTCTGCAGTTTACAGTTCCTCATAGCTTATTTTCCAGGCAGCTTTGTATAACTGTTTATTTTGTCCCCAGCCACTAGGTGAGCCCTTTAAGCCAAGCATTCATGTCATCCTTTTATTCTCAGCATCTAGGCCAATGTGTAGGGTGGAACAGATGCTTAACAAATGCCAGCTGAATGAATATGGAAGTGAATGACAGACAATGGCTACCCAGACATGCTGTATTACACATTGCATTTCAGTAAAAATATCCCGCCGTATAATGTGCACATAACCCCATTTCTCTATGTACAACAGAAGGGCTAATACCTGAGATCACATTACAACTAGAGTTGATCCCTAAGATTTTACCTCTTCGTCTAGAAACATAAATTTAGATAATCCAGGCTCAGAAACAACATCACGCTCTAAGGATGATGCTGGTCGTATCACAGAATACTAATCCTAAACAGCTAGAAGTTGTCATGTCTTTCTAAAAATGAGAGAAAATCAAATAGATCCTGTATGAAAATAATTTCTCTGAATATATAATGGTTATAATGCAGATATTTCATGCGTACTTTTTAGAATATTCTTCTATAAAATTTTTATTTTTAGGATAGTTTTAGATTTATTAAAAAAATAATAAAGATAGTACAGAGAGTTCCAATATACTCTACACCCAGTTTTCCCTTTTATTAATGTCTTACATTTGTATGGTACATTTGCCACAATTAACGAATGAGTATTGATACATTATTGTTAACTGAAGTCCATATTTTATTCACGTTTGCTTAGTTTATACCAGCATCCTTTTTCTGTCCCAGGATCCCACCCAGGGTAACACATTGCATAGAGTTTTCATGTCTCCTTGAGCTCCCCTTGACTGTGACAGTTTCTCAGACTTTCCTTGGTTTTGATGAACCTAACAGTCATGAGAAGTACTGGTTAGGTATTTTATAGAATGTCCCTCAATTGGGATTTGTCTCATGTTTTTCTCATGATTAGACTGGGATTATATGTTACCGGGAAGGAGAGCAAAGAGGTACAGTGCCATTCTCGTCACGTCCTACCAAGGATGCATGCCGTAGACCTGACTTCTCACCGCTGCTGCTAACCTGCTGGGGTCGTAATTGTCAGGTTCTCTGCTGTAAAATTACTCTTTCTTTCCCTTTTTATACTGTACTCTTTGGAAGGAAGTCACTACATGTAGCTGACACTTAAGGAGTGAGGATTTATGTTGTATCTCTCTAGAGTGATTTTAAAAGTAGAAGAGGGTAGAATTATGTCTTAAGAGAGAAGAGAAATAGTTCGATAAAATAAACAAGATGCACCCTGCCCTTTGGGAGATTATAAACTAACTAGCTGTGGGAACTCTTACAATAATAAATAGTCTCTTTAAAAAGTAAGTGAAGCTTCATTATCCAAGACATTTTCAACTGAGAAGTATTCTATGGTTTTCCTTCTCATTGGAAACAAGCAGGTCACTCATGCATCTTCCATTTCTTGCAAATATGTCTTATTCTTGAGGTAAGTTAATATTTATTTGTTAAAATATTTGAATGTGGTATTTCCAAACATGATTGCTTTGTTTCAAGCCTTTACGTTAACTTTCTCACATCTATAAACAAAATGCAGGGAAACCAATGCACTTTCCTAGAGAATTTACTGTTGCTATAACCCCTGAGTTAATGATCCTAAATGCAAAGAAGAAATTCAACTCCCCCCATCAAGCACTTTGCAAGGCCTTTATGATTTAAAAGAATCTTAACATAAATAATGCAAGATCAATAATGTAGTATACCAAATTGCATTTAAAATATTCATGCAATTCTTTAAAAAAATAAAACCACAAATTGCAATTCAGACTAAGGCCTCCTGAAGGGAAAGGGATACAATACATGAATGAGTCTGAACATCTCTAAAGTGCATTTATAGAAGAATCCTCCACAGGTTTCTGCCTTTCTGGATCACTTTGTATAGTATGTGATAGTAGTACCAAACACAGCATTTTCTAAAAATACTAGATAATATGCT
Organism: Indri indri; assembly: GCA_004363605.1. Lineage (NCBI taxonomy): Eukaryota > Metazoa > Chordata > Mammalia > Primates > Indriidae > Indri > Indri indri. Next base: position 19,481 of record RJWJ010020070.1, on the reverse strand, counting down.
GTGTTTGGCTCAGATATGGTAGATTTGTCTTCGAGCAATCTGTTGTGACTTCCTGGAGGATATAGTTTCCTTCATTCTTCAGACATGATGATATAATTTACTAGAGCAATATAGAAACAGCTCTTGGTATTGCTTTAGAGCTCAGATGGATTACCTGGTTTAGAGCTTGCTTGCTTGGATTCCTGCTTTTAGAAAAAAGTCTTTTCAAAATGTTTGGTTTAAAATGTATTTAATAGCAAAATGAGAATGCAGGATTTTAATACAGGGTATTCCTAAAAGCATCCATTTAAAAAGGAAAAACAAACTTCCTAAAAATGAATTCAAAATTAATGCATCTCAGCTGTTCATTAGGAAATACATGTCTGAGAAATATAATTTTGTAAATGCTTATATAAAAAATTTAGAGATTTCTAAAAATTTATGTGCATAATTAAATCATCAAGAAAGTTTTCTGGGCATGGTAAATTTTATCTCTCTATAGATCAACAAAAGGTTTTGACATTAAGAAAATTAAATTTTGCCCAAGCCTTGACATTTATCAATAAAACAAAATTCACTGTGCTCTTAGATACTAAAAAGCCTAAAATATGATAGCTGTAATACATATTTATATTCAACTTTGAGATTTTTCTTAGTAAAATAATTGAGATCCATGAATACAGACCTTGGTAAATTTATACGTCTTGTAAACTAAAAACTGTAAATCCAAGGTCATGAGTGCACAAGTAATGAATAAACGAAAAGTCCAACTACCTATAATATTCTTTTGGAACTCGGAATTGGCCTGTTTGGGTCTGTCACATGAGTTATACATGAGAAAGAATGACTAATAAAACTGTGCTACACCAAGTTTGAGATCACCCACAGTTATTTGCTAAGCTGTATGAACACTCTGAGTCATAGATCCTAAATGGGTAAGTCAAATATGGATCATTTAGTTAGTATGCACAAAACAATCTCAAATGGTTTAGGACTCACACCACTTTTTAAAAATAAATATTCACACAAAATTACCACATCAGTGAAAAATCAACTGAATTTAGCTATCTAAGAATTATAGTTTACTTTTTCTATTAGTAACAAGTTTCTAAGAAAATGAGAAGTTTTTTTAAACACAGATGCTTTCAAACCTTGAAATTTAACACCATCCTATACATCTCTTGCTTACCATGCAATGAAATGTGCTGTTTCCAAGCAGTTTGATTTCTCACAACAATTTATACTTTCATATTTTTAAGTTTGGCTTGGTGTTTACCACTGAAAAATATTTTATATTAATAAAATCATTATGCAAATACAATACTTTTGGCCAAAAGAAAAGGGTATAATTTATGGATGAAACGTACTAATATTCTTAAGATCTCATAGGAATTGGGAAAATGGCAAAATCTTGTTTTTCAGCACGAAACAAGTTAGGATGCTGTACATAGGGATGTTAAATGACTTGTGTAGTCAGATAGCATGTTGACATGACGCATGTATTTTGCTCCCTCGGGGATAGCTTTCAATTTTGAACCCAATTTTGAGGAAATTTAAGATGTTAGTGCATCTTATATACATACAACTCATTTACATTTCATAATATTTTGGGCACGAACAAATGAAGCCAAACAAACAAAGGGAGAGTGAACTAATGAAATGCAGTAATTATTTGTGTTTGAGACATTATTTGTGTTTTCAAGTGGAATTTTACAGACTTGAGGTCAAATTACAGATTTATCCCTTGCTACTATGTGACCTTGGGCGAATTGCTTTCCTCCTAAACCACAGTTTCATCATCTATAAAACCTGTCTTATAAAGATGTTAGGATTAAATGAGACAATAACATGGAAGGTGGTTGGCCCGGAGCTCAGCACTTATTCTGAAGTCCTAGCACTTACCACCATGTAGAGTAATGAGTTTTGCTTGTTTGTCTTCACCTCTAGGTGGTGACTCACTAAGGGCAAAGGCTATGTCTTTGTCATCTCTACATTCCTAGGACTATATCAGCAGGTTATTAAGTCCAGAACAATGGTGTCTAAAGCATGACGAATGAACATTGCGTTTTGAAAAAATTCATATTACTTTCATAGACCTCTTCTCTTATCTTTATTGTAAGCTTTTGAGCTAGAAAAGATAGAAAACAGACCAGCAGCCTACTTTTCTTCTGCTTAAATAAGCTAGTACCCTGCCACCAAAAATTTCCTTTCTTAATTTTTGTCTTTTTGACAGTCAATCCTTCTACTTTCTCAGAGTAGGATGGGGTGACAGTCAGTTCATCTACTCATAGCCAAAGCAGAAAGAAGGTACCTAAGAAATGGAATGGGAATTATCTCTCAGGATTCACATTCCTAGCCAGGAATCTCATTCCTCATTGACCATCTATCATGTACCAGGTAGTGTGCAAGGTATTGAGTTGGGGTAGTATAGTGGTGAGCAAAACAACCTCTACTTAAGGAATTTAAAATTTAAGAATGCCTGCACTAAGCTAGACTAAGCTCTAGGAGTCACCTGGGTGCTTGTCAAAAACATAGATTCCTGGGTTCCCCCTCAGAACAGCAGGACCAGAATTTGCAGCAGTAGGGACCAGAAGTCAGCACGCTTGTCTCTCTAACCTCTCACTGCCACTGTCCAAGCTGCGCTGCTTGTCTGAAACACACTCTGCTGGTCGTCACCTCCCGACCCACCCTTCACAATTCAACTCCAATACTACCTCTGCTAAGAACCTTTACTGACAATATCCTCCCTCTCTACAGTTAATTCCTTCTTTCTCTGACTCTGTTTACCTTGTACCCATTTCCATCCATGATGAACTTACCATGTTGTTGTGTAATTTACCAGCCTACACATCTGCTTGCCTTACTGGTCTAGGGGCTCTGTCCACAGAAACGTGGCCCTGTTTCCTCGCACACAGCCAGTGGATGGTCAGGAAACATTTACAAAATTGTAAACAGGAAATTATTTTAAAACCTCCCTGGTTGAAAAAGTTGGGAATTTCTTAGTTAAGATAGACAAGGGTAAAAAAAATTCATTTAAATTCACCCTATTGCTCATTCAGTGACCCAACACAGTCAAATTCCCCACACTACGGGACTGTTTTGACAAGACATAGAATTCCCTTATTATTTTAAAATTTCCCACCCGATGTCTTTGGTTGTAATTTTTAAGTCCTTGACTTGGATGCTAAACCAATATGAAAAATTATCTTTGTTTCACTTCCTAAATCCCCCCATCAGTTCGCTTTGGTCTGATTTAAACCTAATGAGAACTTTTTAAGAAAATAAAATTAGAATCCAATTCATAACTTAAGGATTTGTTGTATTCAGGATGTAAAATATTTGAAGTAAATTTTCTATTCACATTATATTTCATTGAAAATGATAATTTAATGTTTTGAAACAGAAGAGACTATAAGAATTAATGGAAATACACAAAAGATCAGTGACAAATAGGAACTGGCTTAATTATTAATTTGATTGCCAGAAGTGTCCTCTATATCTTTCACTTTCCATTCTTTTACTATAAAAGTTTGTGTCAGAATCTATCTAAAATAAATACATCATAAAATCTCAATCTGTCTATAATTATACTAAATAGTCTCTTCAAAGGAGATCAGCATAAATTATTACTTTTTCATAGTTTTTGAACTATCAAAAGATAATAATTAAATAATTACTGAATTTTTTCCTGCACAGTTTACAAAGAACATTACCTACTTTAGTATACTACAAGAAAATTGCATGTCATTGTCTTACCTGATGAGCATTTATTATGATGACTCCTTCTGAAGTGTTACCCCTTCTGTATACTTGATTAATAGTGTTCCAATCTTCCAGGTGGTCAAGCCAGAAAATGGGGAGAAAGCTTTGATTCGTCTCTCACCATCCAGCCAATCCAATCTATCCATCCATCCAATCCATCTAATCCACCTCACCCATCCATCCAATCCATCTAATTCACCTCATCCATCCATCCAATCCATCTAATCCACCTCACCCATCCATCCAATCCTCCCAACCATGCAACCATCCAATCCATCCACTCCATCCATCTATATATCAATCACATCAAGGTCATATAAATTGCGCACCATAATTGTCTCTTATAACTCCCTCCTCCTTCCTACGCCCACTTCCACTGCTCTAGTGCAGGCTTTCAAGTCTGCCTCTTCTCTTCCCTCCTCAGCTACAGCTGGTGATCCTTCTAACTTTCCAGCTGAAAAGTCCTCATCTGTTTTCTGTGGCCAAGGCCATAAAAATCTAAATAAAGTACATGATGCCTTTCATGATCTGAAAAGTTAACTCCATATTTGGCCCTGACCCCCTCAGACAGTATGTGCTACCCTACCAGTACTTTCTGGAACTTGTCACGTGGCCTTGCTCCTCCATAGACAGTGAGCATGCTGCCCCTGTCCCTAGAACCTTGTCAGGATAAGCAAGTCTCCTCACTTATTGGACTGACAAACTCCTGTTTTACCCATCGGATCTGAGCATAAGCATAATTCCACCACAGTAACTTTCTAATTGTAGCTTGATTTGTGTGTGTTTGTCTGTCTGTCTGTCTCTCTTCTAGATTAAACACCTTGCGGGCAGGAATACTTCTTTTCTTTTTTGTTGCCCCTGTGGCAAAAGGAGTATCTGGCATGAGGAAGACAGCCAGTAAATATGGGTTGAATACCTGAGTGGGTCCACTTCACCTATGCCTCAAACTGGCCCTGTTCCAGAAACAATGAAAACATGACTAAGTGGCAACATACACAGCGTTATAAACACCTCAATTCAGAGACGGGATTTCCTGCTGCCTCCCTCAGCCCCTTCTTGCTCCTTTTCTCCTGTGCTCACTGATTCAGCAGTGGGAGCCTTGACAAAGACACTTTGGATCTAGAAGTTTAAGAAGGGAGGAAATGGTGATTATTTGGAATAATTTAAGAGGGTTTTCCCTCAGAGGAACATTCAGTCAGGCCAGCCGGTCTCTGCACACCTCTTTGACCAAAAGAAGCACGGCTCACCCAGTACAAACATTTCACTCACCTCTCTCTAATTCCTCTCATTGATGATGCTTTGGAGATTTATTTTTACCCATTTCTGCTAAGGAGGATTTGCTGTTGCTGATATATTTAGGTTAAAAGGTATTCTCTTATGAGAAATGAAGGATCCTTCAGTTTTTGAGGTCATTTTCCTTATCTAAAAGATTACAATACCCTCCCTGCCTTCCTTTGTGAGGAAGGTCTAATGGGATCCAATGAAACTACTTTGAGAAGCATAAAAAAAAAAAAAATCGAACACATTTGTTATTTTTACTCCTAGCTTATGTGAGTACATTTAATTTGCATTTTTCCTTAGTCAAGTTTAACTGATTTGAGGAAATGAGATTGTAAATTAGGAGGGAAGAGATGCAGCCATTTTGGATCTTGGCGTCCTGACCATTTATTGGAGGCTCCGGAGACAGACAAACGTCCAGGCCCACCACAGACCTGGGAAGTCAAGACCTCCAGGAGAGAAGCCCTAGGAATCTGCCTGATAAATGTTCTTTGAGGGACTCTGATAATCAGCTAGATTGAAAACTGCTGTTTTAGGTTTAATATCCTGTAATAAAATGTTCCTCAAAGTGGAGACACAGGTTAAGGACACAGACATTTGGGCCCCAGACAGATTGAATTAAAATCTAGTTACTCAACATGCCTCCCTCAGTCTTCATGACTATGTAGTGATGGGTGCGACCAGGAAAGACACCACAGGGGAGGGGCACTCAGGAGTGGGAGAAAAGGGGAGGAAAAGGAGGTAGCAGGTGGGAGGTTTAAATTTCACCTTTTGAAACACTTTCATTTTTTGATACCCTTATAAACTCTGTGGTCCCCAACTCTCAGGACAGGAAAATGAGGCTTGTCCTGAATATTCCAATTCCACTATTTTAATGGTCTCCCCTCCTCACCCTTCTCACGACCAAACACACAGCCGAGGAAAGTGATAAAATTGCTGAAAACCTGATTACTATTTATGTAACTCTGCTTTTATAACAGAATACATTCCAAGTTCTAAAAAACCCTAGTCATGAGTGATCTTTAGAAACACAACTTATTCTTAGATTAAAACTGTCTCTGTTACCCTAGAAAGAAAAGTCCAATAAGTGACAGAACATACATATTTATAACAGTCTGTTCTTATTACTAGACGACTTATGGCAGAAAATTATTTTTCTTGAATTTTGTAGACAGAGGGCAGTATGTACAAGCCAACTGTATAAGCAAAAGCTTATGTGCCAATTTTATAGAAAATGCTCTCTTTAAAACATCTTTATATAACGGTCTTTTTAAACCTCAAAACATTGTTTAGTCATTCACAGTGGGCCAGAATTTTTGCTAATTGTAAAAAAAAAAAAAAAATTACTACATGGCCCAGGAAGGTGTTTCTTTGTTTTGAAAATGAATGCATCTGATGTCACCACGGCTTTGGAAAGGGTGTACACACAGATGTGATGACAAGCATCATGCCAGAAAACTCAGTAGTTAAAAATGATAACTGATCTTGTCATGCCCTGTCATTATGCAAATCCAAGAAATATATTGCCAAAGTGATTTATATTAGTGCAGTTGAAAGACAATTAAAAATGCAATCTTCGGCAGATCATTTTAAAATTGACTCTCTATGGCTGCCTATGTCTTAAAATGGTGATGTACACATTGAATAGTAACTGTGTTGGTCTTTTCTTTAACTATAAATGATATTGCATTTAAACCAAATGTACCCAATTGACAAACAAAATTAAATTAGTGGAGTTAAAAAGAAATTGATTTTAAATCTTATTTGGTATTCTAGAGGAAGTCCCCCATCTTTGTGTTCTGGTTAATGCAGCTATTCTTGGAGTACAAGATAATAAATCAGTAGTTCTCCTGTGTGGGAGACAACTGGTAGATGGCACACCTTGTTTCCTGGGAAGACGCACTGCTATAAGTAGGAGTACTGATCAAATCGGTGCTACGTGGAGTCATCACAACACAGTTTCCATGGAGATCTGTCTTTGGCATTATACTCTGGTGATTGCCCTTCAATTTTCATCAAATCCCCTAACTAGTTTCCAGCTACAGACTCTTCCCACTGCCATCCACACAATTGCTGGTCAGTCCTCCCAGACTGCAGTGATGTCATTCATTAATGTTCTGCTGCCTCTGAGTCACCACGAGTTATCAACATTGGAGACCTAAGATGAGGGAACTTCTTCTAAGATGATTGTCAAGGTTTGTTCCACTTGTTGAGCCCCCAAACCCACTCCAACTCCCCCACTTTACAGATAGAAAAAGAGAGAGCCAATGTGGTTAATATTCAAGGTAATGTTTCTAACAATTTAAAAAAATAATAATGATTAGAAACAAAATTAAAATTCTCCTGAGCTATTTTTTCTAAAAAGGAGAATTCCAAGCTGTTATTCTTAGAACAACTGGTATTTCCATGACTAAATAAGTTTGGGAAACAGTAGGATCACCAAAGTAAACAGATTTCCTATTTGCAAAAATTCTCTCTAATGTGCTTTGGGAATATATAGGAAAGATTATGGTGCGCCCAAATGTTTTCTACATTTGTGTAGAATACCTTTGAAATCTAGATGTCTGCAGAACAAAAAATGATGATATCATTTATTGCCCAATTAGGAAATTTTTGAGAATGAAAGGAGGTGCCACTAATGCCTGTTATTGGGAAACAGGCATAAACTGGGACTTTCCTGGATGGGATGTGTGGTTACCACATAGAGGCATAAAACAAAACAAAACAAAACAAAACATTTGAGAACTAAAGGTAACAGAATGGCAATCACAATACTGATCCCCAGCTTGAAGGCTATAATATATAAGAAGGATGGGTATTATTCTGTGTTACTCTATAAGGTAATAATCATAATAGGAGGAAATTACATGGAGGAAGAATTTTGCACCATGTAAAAAAGAACTTTCTAGCAATTACATTCATCTAAAAAGGGAACAGATTCTGTCTGGAAGATACGAATTTTTCTCTCCCTCCCCAGAGAGATGTTAACCAGTGAGGGGTGCTGAATGAACTAGAAGTAAATGACTTCTAAGAACCAATTAATATTTTTATGATTTTATGATTCAACTAATAGGAATTTATTGCAAATTCCTTAGATGTCACCACATATAAATGTGATTGTTCAAAGGGGGGGACTTAAAAATATCTCATAACCCAACTTTTCCAATTCACCATTTGACCAAAAGGCATATGAATAATCCACTACTGAGTAAATGCAACATCATCAAATTTGAGTAACTGAGTTTCACACAAGTTAAACTACACTGAACACTTTGTCATGAGGCCCTGTTATCTGAAGACGCTGTTGCATTTATGTAAAAATTGATGCTCTGAAAATGCACAGGGGCAGTGAGGTGAGAATTAAAGAATTGGAAGGTTCAGGCTTAGGTGCAATTTATAGATGAACAGTAGGGTAAAGAGTGCAAGAAATCTTAGAGGTCATTCTAACACAGTTTAGTCATTTCCTTAAAGGATATGGGCATAGGGATAGAAAGTATCTTGCCAAATATCACAGAAGTTTGGAGCAGAGCTGAAATCATAGCTGAAGTATGAACATGTACAGGAAGTTAAAATTATTTTAGCTATTCTCGCATAGGAAAATAGCACACATAAAGAAGTAAAGATTAATTTCCAGGCATTGTCAGTGCTGAGTTATCTACTTTTATAAAAGTAGATAGTTATATACAGGTATACCTTGGAGATATAGTGGATTTGGTTCTAGACTACCACAATAAAACAAACATTGCAACAAAGCAAGTCGCAAGAATTTTTGGTTTCCTAGTACATGTAAAAGTTATGTTTAGACTATACTGTGGTTTATTAAGTATGCAACACCATTATATCTAAAAAACAATGTATGTGCCCTCAATTTAAAAAATACTTCATTGCTAAAAAATGCTAACCATCGTCTACGCCTTCAGCAAGTTGTAATCTTTTCCTGGTCTTACCTTGAGGTTGATGGCTGCTGACTGATCAGGGTGGTGGTTGCTGAAGGGTGGCAATTTCTGTGGCAATTTCTTAATATAAGACACCAATGAAGTTTGCTGAATTGATTGACTCCTCCTATCACAAAAGATTTCTCTGAAGTATGCAATGCTGTTTGATAGCATTTTACCCACAGTAGAACTTATTTCAAAATTGGAGTCAATCCTGTCAAATCCTGCTGCTGCTTTGTAACCTCAGTTGATGTAATATTCTAAATCCTTTGTTGTCATTTCAACAGTGTTCACAGCATCTTCACTAGGAGTAGATTCCACCTCAAAAAACCACTTTCTTTGCTCATCCATAAGAAGCAACTCATTTGTTGAAGTATCCTCATGAATTGCAGCAATTCAGTCACATCTTCAGACCCACTTCTAATTCTAGTTCTGTTGTTGTTTCCACCACATCTGCAGTTACTTCCCACACTGAAGACTTGAACCCCTCAAAGTCATCCATGAGGGTTGGAATCAACTTATTCCAAATGTCTGTTAATGCTGGTATTTTGATCTCCTGAATCATGAATGTTCTGAATGGCATCTAGAATGTTAAATCTTTTCCAGAAGTTTTCAACTTACTTTGCCCAGACCCATCAGAGGAATAACTATCTATGGCAGCTATAACCTTACAAAATGTATTTCTTGAATAATAAGACTTGAAAGTCAAAATTACTCCTTGGGCTGCAGAATGGATGTTGTGCTAGCAGGCATGAAAACATTAATCTCCTTGTACATCTCCATCAGAGCTTGTGGGTGACCAAGTGCATTGTCAATGAGCTGTAATATTTTCAAAGGAATCTTTTTTTCTAAGCACTGGGTCTCAACAGTAATCTTAAAATATTCAGTAAACCATGCTCTAAACAGATGTAATGTCATCCAGGCTTTGACCATTTCTAGAGCACAGGCAGAGTAGATTTAGCATAATTCTTATTTATTTATTTAAATAGATTTATGGGGTACAAGTGGCTTTTTGTTACATGAATGAATTGTACAGTGGTGACACTGGGGCTTTCAGTGTACCCATCACCAAATAGTGTACATTGTACTGGATAGGTAATTTTTGGTCCCTCACCGCCTCCCTCCCTCCACCCTATTTGTCATAAAACAAATACTAGTAGACCTAAGGAAAGAAATAAACAGCAACATAATAATAGTGGGGGACTTCAACACTCCACAGATAGAACTAGACAGATCACTAAGGCAGAAAAATCAACAAAGAAACACTGGGCTTAAATGGGATTCTAGAACAAAGACATTTGTAATAGACATTTACAGAACAGTCTACCCCAGAACTGCAGAATATGCATTCTTCTTATCAGCACATGGAACATTTTTTAAGATAGACCATATCTTAGGTCATAAAACAAGTCTCAGCAAATTTAAAAAAATGAAAATCACACCATGTACCTTCTCAGACCACAGTGGAATAAAACTAGATTTTAATTCCAAGAGGAACTCTCAGATTTAGCATAATTCTTAAGGGCCCTAGGATCTTCAGAATGGCAAATGAGCACTGGCTTCAACTTAAAGTCACCAGCTTGTTAGTTCCTAACAAGAGAGTCAGTCTCTTCTTTGAAGCTTTGAAGCCAGGCATTGACTCTCTTTTCTAGCTATAGAAGTCCTAGATGGCATTGTCTTCCAATATAAGGCTATTTTACCTACATTGAAAATCTGTTGTTTAATGTAGCCACCTTCATAATTATTTTAGCTAAATCTTCTGGATAACTTGCTGCAGCTTATGTATCAGTGCTTGCTGTTTCACCTTGCACTTGTATGTTACAGAGACAGCTTCTTTCCTTAAACCTCATGAATCAACCTCTGCTAGTTTCAAACTTTTCTCCTGTAGCTTCCCCACCTCTCTCGGCCTTCACAGAATTGAAGAGGGTTAGGGCCTTGCTCTGGATTAGGCTTTGGATTGATTAAGGAAATGTTGTGGTTGGCTTGATCTTTTGTTCAGACCACAAAAACTTTCTTCATATTAGCAATAAGGCTGTTTCGCTTCCTTATCATTTGTGTGTTCACTGGAGCAGCACTTTCAATTTCCTTCGAGAACTTTTCCTTTGCATTCAAACTTGGCTAATTGTTAGGTACAAGAGACCTAGCTTTTGGCCCATTTGGCTTTTAACATGCCTTCCTCACTATGCTTAATCATTTCTAGTTTTTTTATTTAAAGTGAGGGATATGTGACTCTTCCTTTCACTTGAACACTTAGAATCCTTTGTAGGATTATTAATTGGCCTAATTTCAATATCACTGGATCTTGGGGAATAGGGAGACTTGGGGAGAGGGAGAGAGATGGGGCAACAGACAGTCTCTGGAACAGTCAGAACACACACAACATTTACCAATTAAGTTTGCCATCTTCTATGGGTGTGGTTCATGGCACCCCAAAACCATTACAACAGTAATATCAAAGATCACTGATCACAGATCACCATAATAGATATAATAATAATAATGAAGTTTGAAGTATTTCAAGAATTACCAAAATGTGACTTAGAGACATGAAGTGAGCACACACTGTTGGAAAAATGGGACTGACAGACCTGCTCCACACAGGATTACCACAAACCTTCAATTTGTGAAAAACACGGTATCTGTGAGTCTCAATAAAGAAAAGCGCAATAAATTGAGGCATGCCTGTATGTAGTTTCTGTAATCTCTAATCTTTCCAGTTCCTGGTAAAGAAAATTCAAAATAAAGATAATATAGAAGTAATTAATCTTTTCAGCTTTAATGTTCTTACCAATTCCCCATTTTGCAGATGAGAAGGTAATTGATACGAACAAGATCAAACAGATAAAATGATAGAACTGGAATTCTAAGCCCAGTCACATCGTTTGAAAACAAGTACAGTATTTCTGTTATGCTTGCCTTTTATAATAATTTTTGTTTTGACAAAGTTATTTTTTATATTTCATGATATTGAAGTCCTTTAATCAAATTAATAAAGAATAACAGAAAACCCTACATCTCTGGGTCCATTTGTCCTCAGACCTTTACTTGCTCTTTCTAACCTACCAGAGCAACAGGCTCAGGGCCCAGTCTTTAGGCATCATCCACCAAATATCTTTTGGGGGGAAAAAAAAAGAACAAATGAAAGAACACAATCAGTTAAATTTCTACACATGGGAATCCTCCATCATATAAGAGTTTCTCATTTTCTTTTTGGCTTGAGAATTCAAACAAGGAGTTCTGCACCCACATATGGCTTCATCACAGAGTTTTCTGTGACATTATAAAGCAATACAATGGCAAGGTCTCTATGTGCAAAACAATCTGAGATGCTTCATACCAAGAAAAAGTGGGAGAATACAGAATTAGAAGTTGTCTGAGATAGTTTCAATGCAAAGAATTCAAGCACAGCTCCCAATTTGAGGGGTCATTTTGCAAACACATGTCTGATGAATAAAGCAGTGGAATGGGCATTTCTTTCATTAGATCAGTGCATTACAAATTAAGTAGCAAAGTGGTAGAGGGAAAGATGGGTTAAGAAATAAAAACAAAATAAAATGGAAATAGTGTTTTGTAGAAACGACAGGGTGGGAAAACATCACGCCCTTGTGCCCTAACACCTTGACATTCTCTCAGTCCCAAATCACAGTTTGGAAGTTGGATTAGTACCCAACTACATTTAGGAGACTCTGGGAATTCACACTTGAGTAGTGAGAGAAGACGGTTTGTATGTAGGTCTGCTAAGTTGGAAATAGCTTTTTGGAAAACTTGTTCTGGTCTCCCACACTGAGAAGTTTCTGACACATTCAAACAAGGCTGGCAGTCATTTCTTTACACTTATCAGGATGTTTTTTGGCAAACCACGGCTAAGACACTTTCATGAAAGAGGAGCAGATGAGATGCCACTGACACTGATGGGAACAAACTACTAAGGTGGTCTCTTCCTGGCCGGAGCCAGGGTACAGGGCTCAGAAGTGCTGAGCTGCACTGAGCATTATACTGCGTGCTTTAGGTAACTAAGGAATGGGAAATTTCTCTGTATTACAGATCCTTATTTCTTTCTTGCCCAGCATCAAATATATCATAGAAGCATAGAATACTTCAGTGAAAAGTTAGCCAGCCTCAGCTCTGTGTACCTTAAGACAGACCTCCTTTTGCTTCAGAGTCAGGGAGCTTTTACTCATCTGACGTCAGAATGGACTCCAGAGATAATGCTGACGACAGGTTACCTCATGGCCTTTGTCTGATAACCGCGTGCTGTTCTGTACCATAGAACCCTTCTACAGAAATTACTCTGTGTTTCTATGTCCATTTGTAGTGGCAGATAAATAAAGCCAACTGCCACCTCAGTTTACCACATCACCATTTGCTGCTCCAAGAAACACCTGGGGGAGTTCAGAGAACCTTTGCCTGCAGGAGTGGGAAGGACACTGGTGAAAGCAGAACCTGCCCGGGGGCTGCCCCCATGTCAGAGCCCTGGCCCAAAGAGCAGGTCTGTCTATCCCTTGACTACATGAGTCCCTCTCAGACCACCCACGTTACTTCTCTCCACTTGGATACCCAAATGAAAAGCTCACTAACTGGGGATTCCTCTTAAAACAAGAAAGTCTTTTAAAAATACATTTCAAAAAAAATAAAAATAATACATGAATATTACCTTATGTAAAGGCAAATGCTAACGGTATTTTTTAAATCATCCAGAGCTAATCTTGGTATTAACTTTACAGTTTTTTGTTTTATATATAAATAAGCATATTTTAGACCATATGTACAACATATACACAAATATATATGTGTCTCTCTCTCTCTCTATATATATATATATTACTTCTACAAAAATGAGATTTTTTCCACTTGGTATAGTATGAATATCTTTTTAAATCATTAAATCATGTGTGTGTATGAAAACTTACAGATTCAAAGAATATTAGAGCTGGAAAAGATGTAAGAGACCATCTATTCCAGTGTTTCTCAAACTCTTGACTATACTAAAAATACATTTTACATTACGCACATTCATATTTATTAGACACATATACATTTCATATGCCAACACTTAGCCTTACTATATATGAAACACTCTGATAATTTCTATTTTACTGCTACTAAATTTTTAAGAAATGCTGGTAGAGATCTTCTGTAGATTCATAACTCACTACTGGGTTGTGATCCACAGTTTGGGAAAAAATTCATCTAACGAAGCCCCTTCTTTTAAACAGAAAAAACAGGCTGAAAGAAGTTAAGTGATTTCCCAAGATCACACAGTGAATAAACGACATTGTTAAAACTAGGACCAGAACTTCTTTTTCCCAGCCGACACTATCTGTGCATCTCCTAGCCATGCTAATTATTGGTAGAGAAATATATGTGTGTGTGTGTGTGTGTGTGTGTGTGTGTGTTGGTAGCAGTGCTGATGGAATCTCAAAATATATAGCACCTCCAAATGTATATGAAGATGCTCAACGTTTTCCATGAGAACGATAAATTAATATAATAGCTAGTTTATGATCCATGAGTTAATTTTCTCACACTGCTTTACAATTTTCTAAGGCAGCAGGTCCAGCAATTTCTTCAAGTGAATAAAGATCAAACTACTACATGCATAAGTCAGTAATCCGAATAACCTTAAGCCACAACACTGTGTGATATGTGAAATTATCACTCCACAGGTTGGCTCAATTATCTTGACTTTATGATCTTCCATTACTTTCCTTATCTATAAAATACAAGCGACTGCCCTACACCCTTGAAAGAAAGTAGGGAATAACTCCCAAAAAACCCCATTATTTCTTGTTTTGCCAATTCTAGTGCAGGCTGTATGCAAATCTAAGGTGGCTGCACTCCATGTGGTAACTCTGTGACCCAAGCCGCGTCAACCTTGTGGTACCACCACCTTCACATGTGGCTTTCGGGTCAATGCAGAGGGAGAAAAAGAGATCTAGAGGGTGGCATGCTGGCACTTAAATGCCTGGCCAAGCAGCGTCACCACAATACTTACTCAGAGATCATTGTCTAGATCCAGTAACTGGTCCTACCCAACTGTAAGAGAACCAGAAAATATGAGGGAGCCTCAGGAAATGCCACGAGTGGTAAATGTCTCTCCCACAGGGAATGGTGCCTAAATTGTTAGAAACCAACTAACTATAATATAATGAACTATCTTAGGGCATATTCCTCAGCTTCAATACTCTAAAACCATAGTGTCCAACATATCAGCGTGATTAGTGTTTCTGTTTTTCAAACTGTGATCTGGAGGCATGAACAATAAATTTTTAAAACCTTAAGCACCTATTTATAATTGATCTGACCTCGATCAACTAATGAAGTAGCCTGTCATGGAGCTGTAATATTTTATGTCCACAGAGGCCCCAAAGTATATTGCAATCATATATAGAAATTACACTCTGTTGAGCAGGGTATTTTTAGCACAGTTCTCAAAGCATCACTGAGCTGGAAGAATTGGAAGCAGTAAAGTTAGCCACTATCTTCATTTTGTCCATTAAATAAGATCAGCTGGATCCTAAAATGAAGTGACACCAGTTATCAGAAGCAAAAGCAAACTTCCTCAAGAGACCCGATGTGCCCTTCAGGAAATTTGCTGGTAGTCTTGGCGTTTAGAATTAGTTAAACCCATACAGTATGTAGTTCGGTTAACTGTCCAAACCATTTATATCATAATGGTACAAAATATAAAATCTCTCTTTCTAAAGACTATAAAAATAAAGATTTCTCTAAGGTACAGCTCAAACCTCTCAAAAGTTCATATGTTCCATTTGGATTTTAAAGTCATGATTAGATGATTGTGTGGGCATGTCGTGTGCACGTGTGTATGGTGGGTATCAAGAGCAAGCATACGTTCACTCATAATGGTATGGCAGAATGAAGCATTGCTTCAAAACTTTCAGTTTCCTGCAATAGGGTTATAGACTTGCACACTTCGCCATGTAATTTGCAATGCTGAATGCCTCTCCTCGGAATAGGTGGGGGTACACATCCTTGCCTCATTGACTTTGGCCAATGGACTCTGGCATAAGTGACAGAAAGACAGTTCTGAGGTGACACCTTGAGAGACATCACGTGTTTTTGCTCAGTCTTCTTGCTCTTTTGCTATTTGCTAGAGTACGAAGTGGGTAGCTGCCAGTTGCAGAATGAGAGACCCATGAAGCAGAGCTGAACCCAACCTGCATCTGAGGCAAAGCTGCCCCAGCCATCCCACAGACGTAGGAGTGAGAAACACCAACAGAGGTTGTTTTAACTACTGAGATTTGGGGGTTGTCCAGTATGCTGTGTCAATGGTGCAAACCTAACTGATATAAAAGGGAAAAAACACAGACACACTTTTTTTCTTTTATTTATTTTCAAAACCACTACAAATTCTCCATTCTTCAAACACAAAGCCTCTTGAAAGAAGGTAGAAAAAGAGTAGAAATACCGTGGAAATTAAGAATGGTAGGCCAGGTGCCGTGGCTCACGCCTGTAATCCTAGCACTCTGGGAGGCTGAGACTGGAGGATTCTTTGAGGTCAGGAGTTCAAGACCAGTGTAAGCAAGAGCAAGACCCTATCTCTACTAAAAACAGGTAAAATTAGCCAGTCGGTGATGTGTGCCTGTGGTGCCAGCTACTTGGGAGGCTGAGGAAGGAGAATTGCTTGAGAGCCCAGGAGTTTGAGGTTGCATTGAACTATGATGATGTCAGTGCACTCTACCCAGGGTGACAGAGCAAGACTGTCTCAAAAAAAAAAAAAAAAAAAAAAGGATAGTGGACCTACGAGATAAAATGTAGAAGCTGAAACAGATGAAATGGATATAGAATCATCCATACAAATTCTGAGGACCTACAGATATTCTCAGAGAAGGCTGGGAAAATTCTATGTAAAGAGAAGGGTTTCAGTTTGCCCAAAAACATGGGCAAGAAAGAACCTACTAATGGCCAAAAACATATGAAAAAATGCTCAGCATCTCTAATCAACAGGGAAAGGCAAATCGAAACCGCAGTGAGATAACACTTATCTCCAGTAAGAATGGCTTTTATTGAAAAGTCCCAAAACACACACACAAAGTTACCTAACAGGGATAATGGAACAGTAATGTATGTATTAAAGAATAGTTATTTAAAAAAAAAGTCCCAAAACAATAAATGTTGGCATGGATGAGGAGAGATAGGGACACTC
Organism: Indri indri; assembly: GCA_004363605.1. NCBI lineage: Eukaryota > Metazoa > Chordata > Mammalia > Primates > Indriidae > Indri > Indri indri. Next base: position 2,360 of record RJWJ010020070.1, on the reverse strand, counting down.
ACACACTGCTGGTGGGACTGCAAACTAGTGCAACTTCTATGGAAAGTAATATGGAGACACCTCAAAGAGCTACAAGGAGAACTACCATTTGATCCAGCAATCCCATTACTGGACATCTACCCAAAAGAACAAAAGACATTCTATAAAAAAGACATCTGCATTCGAATGTTTACAGCAGCACAATTCACAATTGCAAAGATGTGGAAACAACCCAAGTGCCCATCAATACATGAGTGGATTAATAAAATGTGGTGTATGTATACCATGCAGTTCTACTCAGCCATAAAAACAATGGTGATCTAGCACCTCTTGTATTATCCTGGATAGAGCTGGAGCCCATTCTACTAAGTGAGGTATCACAAGAATGGAAAAACAAGCACCACATGTACTCACCATCAAATTGGTATTAACTGATCAACACATAAGTGCACATTTAGTAGTAACATTCATGGGGGGTCGGGCAGGTGGGGGGGGAGGAGGGGATGGGTATATTCACACCTAATGGTGTGCACTGGCTGGGGGATGGACACGCCTGAAGCTCTGAGTCCGGTAGAGCAAAGGCAATATATGTAACCTAAACATTTGCACCTCCATAATACGCTGAAATAAAAAAAAAATAAAAAAATATATACATTTTTACAGTGCTGTCCTTAATGACGCTAAATCTTGACCTAAGTTAAGTCCCTGAATTTAGAACGGTTAACTAGGACTTCTAGATATTGATAATATTTCACAGAAAAGACCAGACACCAGAAAGAGAAAACACCACAACAGACACACTGCCAAAGACAAAAGATCCACCTTGAGGGCTAACGTGTTACAAAAATGAAATGGAGAAAGATAATTCAGATCTTAAGGTAGCTCATAGTCCATAATCTTCAAAAATGACCTTGTGTTACTTTGTCATTTTTAGAATTAGGTTCAGTTATGAGTGACAGATAATCCAAATTAATAGTGGCTTAAACACGGGAGGATTTCTTCTCGCTTATGAAAGAGTCTAGAGTCTCAAAATTTAGAGGCAATAAATGCAGGGCTGGAATGGCCCATCACAGTGCCACAGCCCCAGGGCCTTTGTTGCTGCTCCACAGTTCTTAGCACATGGGTGGATGAGATTCTCCACCCATCTCCTATGAGCTCCAAGACGGCTTCCTGATATGCAGCCATCGCATCCTTACTCAGGAAGCAAAACAGAGACGAATATGAAGACCATGCCTTTCTCTGAAAGGGCACTTCCCACACATTCAGTGTGATATTTTAGTTCATGCCTTATTAGTCAGAACTTAGATTCACAGGTGCCTTTAAAGATATATACCCAGGTAAAAAAAACTGGGGGTTCTTACTAAAGAAGAAGGGAAGAATGGTTATAGGAGACCAGTAGCCTCTGCCACAACTTATTGTGTAGAGTGTAACATATAGGCAAGCAAAAAGCCCGAATGTTACAATCTCAACAGCCTGCCCTAAATCACTATGGTAAGCCAAGACGAGAAGTTTACAGAAATCAAATAATGGTAATTTATTTTGAGTAAATAAAACACTAACAAAATTAACCCATAGAATCCCAGCATACATAAAGCTAAGGTGACATCTATGAATCCCTTCCTTCTTTCCTTTATCGGCACTGATTAAAAGTCCAATAATCACTAACATTATCCAAAACATCTTACCAGTCAAATCAAAAGGGACTGTGGGTTAACTGGGTTAAGAGAGCTTTCTTCAGATAAAACATGTTGATCTTGATTGCTAGCATTATTGGTCTAAATTTGATGAAAAGAGGCACATAATTATCTTTTGCTTTCTGATATTTAACTTTAGGTTTTTAGTTAACAGTAAGAAAACTCATATTGAATTAATCCTTTTCCTACATATGTAACATTTATTTTGAAAGTACATTAGTATTTGCATAGATTATATGCAGGTTTTTCCAATAAAAATATATGGCATACCTGTAATGAAAATAGAAAGATAAACAGTGAGCATATAGTGAATACCTGCTACATGCCAGGCACCAGGCATCATGCTAGGCATCTAACATTACTTATTTCACTTAACTCCTTTTTCCAAAATAAATCTAGAAGAAGGGACTATTATATCTTCCAATTTATAGAACAGAAACTAGAAATGGGTAAGTAATTTGCTCAGGGTCACCTGCTACTCAGTGACAGAAGGTAAAACCAGGATACAAATTTAAGTATCTCTGACTGCAAGAATCAAGCTTAACCACTGCTTTATTGCAGCACATATCAATATCTTAAGGAAGATTGTATGCATTTGGGAGGTAACTAGTTACTTATGCATTTGCCATTATTTTTATATCTCCTCTTTGTTTTATCATCATCTTCTAGTTAAAGGAATAGTCAGAA
>RJWJ010020069.1:0-30963 GCA_004363605.1 Indri indri | reverse complement strand
TTTGTTTACTGATTTATCCGTTGATGGACACTTGAGTTGTTTCCATCTTTTGTCTATTGTGAGTCATGCTGCTATGAACATGGGTGCACGAATATCTGTTTGAGTCCCTGCCTTCAGTTCTTTTGGGTGTATACCCAGAAGTGCAATTGCTGGATTCTGTGGTAATTCTATGTTTAATTTTTTTTTTTTTTTTTTTTGAGACAGAGTCTGGCTCTGTTGCCCGGAGTAGAGTGCCATGGCGTCAGCCTAGCTCACAGCAACCTCACACTCCTGGGCTCAAGGGATCCTTCTGCCTCCGCCTCCAGAGTAGCTGGGACTACAGACATGTGCCACCATGCCTGGCTAATTTTTTCTATATATATTTTTAGCTGTCCAGATAATTTCTTTCTATTTTTAGTAGAGACGGGGTCTCGCTCTTGCTCAGGCTGGTCTCGAACTCCTGACCTTGAGCGATCCACCTGCCTCGGTCTCCCAGAGTGCTAGGATTACAGGCGTGAGCCACCGTGCCTGGCCTATGTTCGATTTTTTGAGGAACTGCCATCCTGTTTTTCATAGTGGCGGCACCGTTTTACATTCTCAACCAGCAATGCAAGAAGGTTCCAGTTTCTCCACATCCTCTCCAGTGCTTGTTATTTTCTGATTTTTTGATAATAGCCTTCCTAATGGATATGCAGTGCCCTCTCTGGCTTTGAGGACGTCCATGGGTTAACAGACCATGGGGAGCCCCCAGTGTTCCCTGTGCTGCCCTTCCTGGCTCAGCGGCCCCGTAGGTTGAACTTGCCCCACAAGCACAGGCAAGCTGGAGCAGCACCGGAGTGGCCGAGCGCTCTCTCGGGCCGCCTTGCAGCTGCGAGAGCCCGGCCCCTGCCTTCGAGGCCTGGGGAGGAGATCCAGGTGTGGAGGCTTGGCGGGGATGAGGCCGGTTGGAGAGGGGGCAGCGCGGTGAGATGCCTGGACCCGAGTTCTGGAAGCTGAGTGTCTGAGCTCGAAGGCTCCCTTACAGCGTTGGTGGAGCTCCTCATTCTGAAGAAGAAGGAATGGAGATCCGAGAGAGAAGCGTGGTTTACCTGAGTGCACGGAGCAAATGGGTGCTGGAGCTGGGTCTGGGACTCAGATTTCTTGATTTCTGGCCTGGTTCTTTCCCCACCAAACTTGGGAAAGAGTCAGGAGAATAACTTTATAGCTATATGAAGCTTAGTGTTTACCGAGGAGCCACAGCCTCAGGGGAGACTTGCGTATTTTTTCATTGCCTTCCACCTTCTTGTCTGCCTGCTGTCTGGAGAGGGTTCGTGGGGATTAATGAGATAAATGGCTTTGACTTTTTTAAATGAAAGGAGCATTATACTTTCCACAAAGCATTGTTACTAAATGGCCGGTGAGTGTACAGGAATAAGCTGATGCTGTTTCTTTTGTCCAGCTTTAATGAGAATTAGGCACACCCAGGAGTAGAGCAAACAGGCTGTGTACAGGTATATTTGCGTGTGTTATGTTTTTAGTGTGTACACATGTGGGGTGACCTTCCTTCTCCACACAGCATGATTCCCCTGACGGTGGGAGAATTTCCGAGCCTTTCGCCAACAGAGGATCCTATTTGTGGGATAGGAAGGTGAGAGCCCCATCTTCCAGGCTCTCTGGGATCCCCCGTATTTTCAATGCTCTGGATAGATTCACGTTCTCACAAACTGACACCGTTAATATTTGTGTATGGAATGTAGACATGATTTTTTTTTTTTTTTGAGGCAGAGTCTCACTCTGTTGCCCTGGCTAGAGTGAGTGCCATGGCGTCAGCCTAGCTCACAGCAACCTTAGACTCCTGGGCTCAAGCGATCCTCCTGCCTCAGTCTCCCAGGTAGCTGGGACTATAGGCACGCACCACCATGCCCAGCTAATTTTTTTCTATTTTTAGTTGTTTGGTCAATTTCTTTCTGTTTTATTGGTAGAGACGGGGTCTCGCTCAGGCTGGTCAGGCTGGTCTCGAACTCCTGAGCTCAAGAAATCCGCCCACCTCGGCCTCCCAGAGTGCTGGGATTACAGGCGTGAGCCACCACGCCCGGCCTAGACATGATTTTCAAGAGGTAATTGCTTAACATGGAGGACATGCTTCTGGGGAAAAGATTGTTTTTTTGATAAAACACCTATCATGTTTTATTTCACTTCATTGAAATGAGGGATTCTTTGGTGTCCTGAGGCTTTATGTGTGGGTATCTGTGGGACGGTTCTTGTTAAATAATGGTTTATATTTGGGTAGTACTTTCATAGACATAATCTCATCTAGTTTTTACGATCGTTCTGTGAGGAACGTATCTCTGTTTTACAGATGAGTAAGTTGAGGCGTGGAGAAACACACGTCACTTGGTACTTGGTGCAGGGGATGGTTGCAGAGTCAGGGCCTGGGTTCCGATGCCGCCTGGCTGTGCGGCTGGGGAAAGACAGCCGCTCTGATGTCTGGTTCTGCTCCGACTCCTCCAGGGGCAGTGGTGACGTGGACAGCACGTCTACCCAGCTCCCCGACTCAGAGTCGAGGTGTTGTTCACCGTAGGCGCCTAGGCCTGCTCATACTTCATGGAGGCAAGTGAATGTGGAATGGCATTGTCTTTAAACAAGATGAAAAGAAGCTACCCTAAAGCTAGATAATTCTGTTTGAGGAGCGCCACAGTTGGAAACATAGGAGTGCAAAGTATCCTGCCTCCAGAGCTTAGGTTGGAGTGAGCAGAGGCTGCCGAGAGGTGTGCGCTGAGTTTTTGAGGACTTCTTTCTTTTCTCTGTGGCCGCAGGTGGATGCTTGTGTTTCCCAGTGGTGCCCGGGATTGGGAGGAAGAGGCTTCAGGCAGGGCAGAAAGGTGGGCGGCCTGTTTGCCAGTGCGGGGGGATCTGTGTGCCCCTTCCAGAGTGGGACTGTCAGCATCTAGACAAGAATCTGGCACCGGTTTGGCCATACTAATTTTGGAAGTGTACTTAAACAACAAAACCAAACCATAACTTTTTTCCTTTCTGATTACCAAAGAATTACTTACTGTACAAAATTTGGAAGATATAATAACAAAAATGGCTAATATTTATGTCTCTTGCTCTGAGGCACTATTCTGAGAGCTTTACATTTATTAGCTCATTTGAGCATCGCGACAGTGCTACGAGATGGGCCCTGTTATAGCCCCGCTGTACGCATAGGAAGCTCTGGCACGGGAGGTTACGTGGCTGTTTGAGTCACGCAGCTGGTAACCGGCAGAGCTGGAGCGGGATCCGGGCTCCTGGTTTCCAGGTCCGTGCCCCTAAGTGGCAGGCCGTGCTGCCTCTCTGCAGATAAATGTTACCACCTGAAGGTAACCACTAGTAATATTTTTACATGTTTCCTTTTAGTCTTTCTTCTATGAAAAAAAATCTCTTATAAAATTGGGTCCTAGTGCGTATACTTTTTTGGACTCTGTGTTGTTCAATATTATGCTGTGAAAAAATTTTATTATTTTTCTATAGTATTTAGTATTTTTCAGAATGTAATTTTTATGGCTCCCTAAGATTCTGTCCTATGGACGCGCGCCGATGTATCTAAGCAGCACCTGCTGGTGGGCTGTTCAGGTGATTTCCATTTGGTGCTGGTATAATTCACGCTGTGGTGAGTACCAGGCACACTGCTCTGCCAGCGTCCCGGATTAGTCCTGTAGGGTAGCTTCTGAGGGAGGTCGTCGGTGTTGGAATTTCTTCCCGACTCTCGTTGCAGAGTGCTAAATATCTTTGCTGGCAGGGCGTTTCAGAGCACGCTTCCATTTGGTGAAGCGAAAGAGGCACTGGGCAGGACTCGGGCCTCAGTGTCCCCGTCCCGGGTGGGCTGGGGAGCTGTGGGCATAGCTCCATCATCCTCACAACACAGAACAGAAATGCCCTCCCCTGCCCCGGGCGTCTGGGTCTGTGGGCCGGTGAGCACCGAGCGTCGGGAGCAGGGCCACTCCTCCGCCGCAAGTGCCACCGTGCCAGCCCGCTGAGTCACCTGCAGCCCGTGAGGGTGGGCGTTCAGAAGCACGCGGTAGGGTTAGAGCAGTTACTGCTGGTCCCTGTCTCCGAGGGTGCCCTGCACATGTCAGCAGGTGGCAGTGAGCGTGTAGGCCGAGCGTTAGCCCAGGGTGCCTTTCCGTCACTCCGTTCTCTCGGGTGGTGGCAGGAGGGAAGCTGGGGCTGCTGTCCTTGCCAGGTCGCACTGCCTCCTGTGTTCCAGTTCTGGTGACTGGGAAGGGGGCTCTCACCCACTCCCTGTCTGCTTTCTGACCTGTGAAGTGGGCCAAAGCAACAGAACACCCTGCATCATGGGACAGGAGTCTAAGTAATTAATATGGTGGGGAAAAGAGTCTTGGGACAATTGCATTTTGAGTCATTCATTCAACAAAGTTTCATTGTGCACATACTGCACCCCAGGCTGTTCTGGGCTCTGAGAATACAGTGTTGAGCACAGTGGACGAGGACTCCTGTTTCCAGACACATCTAACATGTGGCAAACATGCTAATCTAAGATAACTGAATAGCATCATCCCTGTATCCATCTGTATAGAAACCTTTGACGGCCAAAAAATGTTTTGTAAAGAACTTCCATGTGGCAAATGTGTTTTGAGCACCTGCTAATAACCACTGCACTAGGATTTCTTTTCTTTTCTTTCTTTCTTTTTTTTTTTTTGGAGATAGGGTCTTGCTTTGTTGCCTGGGCGTGAGGGCAGTGATGATCATAGCTCACAGCAACCGCAAACTCCTGGGCTCAACTGATCCACCTGCCTCAGCCTTCCAAGTAGCCGGGACCACAGGCATGCGCCACCACGCCTGGATAATTTTTCTATTTTTTGTAGAGATGGAGTCTTGCTATGTTGCTCAGGCTGGTCTCGAACTCCTGAGCTCAAGCTATCCTCCTGCCTTGGCCTCCCAGAGTGCTAGGATTACAGGCATGAGCCACCGCGCCCAGCCTGTACTAGGATTTCTGAGGCCACAAAACTGAGTCCCGCTCTCAAGGAGCTTGTGAACTGTTTGGAGCATAAGAGAAGGATCCAGATATTAGAGTTTAATCATCTCATGCGTTCATGAGCTGAAGCAGAGGAGAGGCCAAGCCAGTGTTTGGGTCCCCGCAGTGGGGTGCCAGGCCTCTGTGGCACTCTTCCCCGTGTCTGCACCCCGGCCTGCTCCCCTCCCCAGATGTAAGCAACCTGAAGGATTTCCATTTGCCAGCTGGGCATCTGTCTTTAGTCAGGGCCAGATCTGTTTTTCACCTCCAAGGCGACTCTGCCGTCACACTTAGAGAGCTGAAGTGCTGACTTTCAATAAACACGGAGTAATCCCCAGCTAGGGCCTGCAGTTCAGGTGTGCCATCACCCGGTAGTGGTAGGTGCCTTAGTTCAAATAGCAAGAGGTGGAGACTCCCTCCTTCTATGCTTGGGAGTGAGTGGGAGAAGGATTTTATCAGTGTGATGTATCGTTTTTGGTTGAAGGTTATGGTTTAGCCGTGTGTATCCATTGGCTTGTTTTCTTCCTTATGCTCTCCGATGTCAGTACGGAGAGGGCATTGTGATTAGGGCCCTCTAGCCAAGGTAGTGCTGGCCTTTTGGTCGTCTGCAGGTGGTTTGCTTCCAGCGGGGTTCCTGCCAGGTAGGATTCTTGCCTTATGAGTCGCCCTGTGAAGAGCAGAGCAGAGGTTAGTTTGCGGGCTCACTAGAAGATGCGAATGCTGGTAGCTTTTCCACTTTTGCAGTGGGCTTGGGCCCCTGAAATGCTCCAGATTCTCTGCCTCCCCCCACCTTCGCCCCATCACCAGAGGCAGGTGGGATGTAGCGTAGAAAAGAGTTGGTTTTATGTAGGGGCGCCGATTGATCGAGTTGGGGAGGTGGCCGCAGATGTCCTCAGCCCCTCGCTGTCTCCATTTTGGAGCAGATTTGCGACTGGTTGTGGGGCCTGTTCTGAGTGTCCCGTCTCCTCTGAATTGTGTCCGGTGCAGGGTGAGGGAAGGGGAGGGCGGAGAGAGTAAGAGAACGCTGCTGGAAATAGTGTGAAAATAGTCCAGGCGAGAGGAAAAGGAGTGAGGTGCACAGCACCGTGGGCGACGCATCCGGAAGACCCGCTGGGCGCTCCCTCTGGTGAGAAGGTGTCCGTCTCGGCGGGGGCATCCCGGGGCTCCCTCTCCCTTGGGCTTGGGGGAGGTGCAGCTTCTCTGTATGCCCACTGAGAAGAAATTAATTTCTCGTTCATTTTTCAAGAGTATTAGACACTGAAGAAGGACTTTGGGTTTCTGCATTGTTTGTGGGATCTTAGACTCTCTTACGCTTTGAAAATATGTCTTTTTTGCACAGAGTGGTTAATTCCTGATCAGAAAATCCACCCACCCGTCAACGTCCGAATCAGTTCTCGATTGCTTTTTTAAAAAGTTTCTTCACGGTTCGGAATTCCGTGCTCTGCCCGTGCTCGCTCTGCTTTTCACGCCTTGCTCCTCGCTGCGCTCTTCCCGTGGGGGCTGCCTCTGAACAGACCGAGTTGTCCAGTGTGTGGTCACATGTGACTGTTTAAATGCACATTACTTAAAGATTTGGTCAGATGTGAAATGTCCCTCGTCGGCTGTACTGGCTGTATTTCCAGTGTTCAGTAGCCACGTGTGGCCGGTGACTGCCGTGCTGGGCAGCCCGGAGTTACGGGCCGTTGCGTTGTTGTGTGGGTTGTGTTGGACAGGGTTGCTCTAGAGACAGTGCGGCTCAGTCAGGGTTCAGGTTACGACAGAAACTGCTATGGCCATAAGAGGGAAGATACTTAAGGCAGGAATTTAAGGGCTTGTAAATAATTGATTCTAAGCTGCGCCTGCAGGAAGGACTCCTAGAACAATACCAGAGAACAGGCCTGCCAGGGGAAGTGTGACTCTGGTCCTGTTAGGAAGCTGGGACGTGTGGACGTCACTGTGCCAAGGGCTGGCTCCAGGATCACCCCACCATACCCATGATCCAGGATCAAGAAACCATTGGCAGGGGCTTGCCAGCTCTATGCCAGTGGAACAGATACCCTCCCCAGCTGACTTAGCTTCGATTCTGTTCTTGATGGGCTAATCCCAAACTTGCGTCAGGAATTCCAGCTACGAGGGAGACTGGGACCTGTTGGTTTTAGCTCTCCAGTCTCTGCAGGTGGGGGTGGGGGGCACGGTAGAAGGAGGCTGGGAGAGCTGTTGAGCTAGCCAGTCCGCCAGTCTCCCACCCGCTGCCGGTCCTGAGCCACATGTGACCTGTGGACGAGCACCTCTGGGCTTGAGGTGGACGGGGCCTCAGGCCACCTCCCAAGACCATGAGACAGCGTCCGCCCAGTCTGCATTTTCCAACTACCTTTGTAATGCAATAGATTAATGGCTCCTGCGTTCCAGTCATTTGGCCTTTAATGGGCAGAGAAAGTATGGTTTCTGTTTCAGGTTGGCCGCTGTACGCTTAAACGGAATGCAGGACTCCTTGTCACTACAGTGAGGTGACAGACACTGAGAAGCAAACGGGCTCCTGCAAAGATCTTGGGTGACACCTTGGCCTGAGAGAAAGCATTTCCTTTGCACTGCAGAGATTGCTAAGTGGTCAGGACCTTAGGAGGAAATTCACTTGCAGCTCTCTCCTTTCTGGGTGTGAACTGCTGCTGCGTGCTCTGTCTAAATCAATCTGAACGTCTCTGTGTGCACAAAGGCTTTTCACTAGGTGCGACCTGCCTTTGTGCGTGGCAGAAGGTGCCAAGGCTAAAGAAGAAGACCTGTGCTGTTGAGGCAGGTCAGCAGCCCCAGACCTTTTCCTACACACATGGCCGACTGGGAATCTCTTTATGGTGCCGGAGGTTTGGGCATCTTTATTAAGGGTGGCATGGAGGCAGGGAGATGGGGAGAACACTGGCAGCTAAAGTTTGAGTTCTGCTTATTTGGAATGGGGATTTTAAGAAGGGATCATTTAAGCCCACACTTCAAGTGTGAGAAGCAATCACCAAGCAAAGAGCAGAGGGAAGAACGTTCTAAGTACATGCAAAGGCACTGTGGCAGAGGGCTGAGTACGTGTGAGGCATGAAATGAGGCCAGTACGTCGGGCGTGCGCGGCACCAGTGTCTGCGATAGGAGCAAGATGACCTCAGAGAAGTGGGCCCAGGCCAGCCTGTGCAGGCTTCATCAGCCATGGCAAAGAGCGTGGATTTTGAAGGGCTTTGACGTGGGCAGTGACAGGGCCTGATTTACAAGTTCTAGTTCTAAAAGGTCACTTGGCTGCTGCATGGAGATCGGCTTGGGGACAGGCAAGAGCGGAGATGAGGGAAATGTCAGGGGGCTGCTGCAGCATTTCCGGGCAAGAAACAGATGGTGGCTGGACTAGGGTGGTGGCCTGGGGGATGGAAATCCTGCTCAGAACTCCCCCCGCTACGCATTTGAGAAGTCAGTGGAAGGGCCTGATGGCTTAAGCACAAGCCTGTTCCTTAGGGCTCGGGTGGACTTTTCTCGATGCCCTGTGGTCCACCTTCAGCTGCATCATGGCATTGTTATCAATACGGTCGTTTGCAAATAGATGCTGAGCATTTTCTGGGATGTGGCCCTGGATTTGAAGCTTGGGTGGAAATGGATTAAAGAAGAAAAGTCAATCGTTTCACCACTGAACATCTTCCAGGTCCCCAGCACCAAGCCTCACTCACAGGGGACACCCAAGAAAGCATAAGCCACTGTCTCCTGACGCGGACTCCTTACTTGGACCCTGGCAGAGCAGAATGGCACGAGGCTGACCAGTCTGTGCCAGGGTCTTGCCCTCATCCTGGTCCCTTGGAGAAGTGGCTGCACCTGTGTGCAGGAGGAGCCGGGCCATTTGACAAGCGGGAGTCATTTTTTCACGTCCAGGGACGAGATCACTGCTGTGGCACCTACCTGCGCGTGTGCGGCTTGATCTGCTAAGTGGCTGCACTGGGGTTCGTTCAGGGGTGACAGCATCCGTGGAAATAGCCCAGTCGGGCAGAGCCAGAGCAGACTTAAATGGTGGCATCCTTTCAGCTGGCAGCCAGGAGACAGCTTTGAATCAGCTTTATAATTTGAAAATTGGTCTCTTTGCATCGGGTGGTTATTTCGTGTTAATAAAAGCCATCAAGGACACAATGCTGCCTGCCCTGCCTTCACAGCACTACTCTGGATTCAAAACCAGTGAGCCAGAAATGGAGGTTTTCCACTCCTGGCGTTCTCGGGTAGTTGTGCCACCTTGTTGTGGGTGACCCTGAGATACTCACAGAACCTTAGGTCTGGGTGGGGAAACCGACTTAGAGAAGGGGGTGCCCAGCTGGGTCGTGCGGTGTAGCCCGCCTGGAGGCCAGCCCCAAGGGGTCACACCTGTCTCACCGCGTGTGGCTATGCGTTTCCTGTGGCAGGGCCCTTAGTCACGTCACAGGGCTGCAGTGATGCTTGGAGCTGCCAGGACTGAAATACCGAAGGTTGTTTTCTTGTCCTCTGGCTAGGGAGAGGTTGACATTCCATTTTTCCCCACGGGCCTATTCATGTGAGCTTTCTCCAGATGGTGAGCTCCGGAGAGGTCCCTGTGCTCTGGGAATGGTTCACAATATAAATAAGGTCCCCCATGGAGTGGGGTGTTCGGAAGTCAGCCTACCAAGACGTGGTTGGCAGGACTGCCCCTGGCTCTGTGCAGGCAGCCGCCATCTTGCTCACTGCAAGCCTCTGTGTCGTGCGCGGGGTGCATGGCTGCTCCCCGCACACAGCCTTCCTGGCGAGGGCCGTGTTCTCCGGCCCGGTGCTTCCTGCCCTCTTCCCGAGTGTTCTCAAACTCCTGGGACTGCTTGGCTTGGGGACCTGGCAGCCCATACGAGAGGAGATGAAGGGCGATGCTTGGGGCTGGGAACAGAGATTAGGGTCTGGAGACAGGAATCGTGACTGGGAATCGTGGTCTGGGAAGGCTGACGGCAGGTGATAGGGCTGCTTTTATGTATAATGTGTGAGGGAAGAGGAGAAGTTAGTCTAGGAACTAAAATAGAGTCCATTAAATTTTGTCAATGCCAAACTGAGAGTCTAGGAAGGAAAAATTATATGCCACAGATTGAACAGAGCAGAATTCGAGTTCCAGCCTTCTCTGGTGACCCAAATAAGACAGGAGATTAGGCCGCTTTGGACTCGGCCACTCCCATGTGCAAACGGAAACAGGGACAGCGTCCACTTCTGCTCACCCCAGAGGTGCCCCGAGGGTTGTGGCAGGATGCTGTCGTGTGAAGGTCGCATCACGCATAAAGGATGTTCCTGGGCGAGGCGCAGAGTGCAGCCCCCCTTCCGTCTCAAGGTGCATAAAAACCCAGCAGGCGTGAGCTTTGCTCGTCACCACGTAGGTGAGCACACACGCGTGTGCGCGAGAGCGACTGCAGGAGGTGGGAGTATAGTCTAGCAGTTAATTGTGAGTCCTGTGCCTGCTGCAGAAATCTTCCATTGTCTCACTTTGTGACCTTTAATGAGTCATACGTTCCTTTGTTTTCCTGTGCGTTAAATGGAGATACTCATGCTCGCTGTTTATTCAAGCAGTTCAAACCCACTCTTGTCGTTTTTTTTCCTCTGGGTCTTACAAGAAAGGTTAAGGTCCCAGCCTTTTTGGGGTCTTCTTGCTTTATGCTTCACATCCCCCGGTGGGTGCTGGGAGGTCAGAGACAGGCTCTGTGGGAGATGAAGCTTCTCATCGTGGGAAGTGCCAGGTTCTCCAAGAACCTGATGTTCTGGTTAATGTATTGTGTCCCTAGGGGTGCGGTGCTGCCTGGAGCAGCTGGGGCAGAGAAAAGGAGGTGGGCGAAGGGAATATGTGGTGAGTTGGGAGTCAGTGTCACATGGAGAATGTGGCCATGAATCGGGTATAGCAAAGCGGCAACATTCCAGGCCCTGGGGGCAGGGGCATGGCTGTGATGCCCCAGGGACCGGATGGCAATAGTGCAGGACGCAGCTGTCAAAGAGGAGAAGGCAGCTGACCGCTGCTCCTGAGGAAGACCTGGTGTGCTCCTCTGGGATCATCGGGGTGGTAGATAGTGGTGGGTGTGATACGGCTCCCTAAGCTTTGTGCCACGCAGGCATCCATGGCCTGTCATGGTGGGCTTTCCTGCAGTACTCAGAGAAGTCTCAGACTCCTTTCAGTACAGCATTTTGGACAGTGTTGGCGACCAGTTGGCATAAAATTTGAAACTTATTGTCTGTCACTGGTGGGATGGAAAGGACATAGACTTTGGAATCTGGCAGCAGTGACAACCCAGCCAGGTACAAGCTTTGGACCCTGAGCAAGCCCGTTAGGGCTTTTTTGGTTGCAAAGGACCTAGCCCCAATTCAGATGAGCTTAAGCTAAGTTACTCGAGTAACTTCGTCATCACGGTGGGTGGGGAAGATGCCCTGGAGAAGGGGAGGCTCAGCTGGGCTTTGCAGTACGGCCCTAGCGGAGCACCCCCCAACCAGAGGCCTGTCTCACCCGCCTGTGGCTCACCTGTGTGTGGCTCACGGTAGGCTGACCTTAGGCATGGCTGGAGAGGAATCTGGTGAGGTTGCTAGAGCTCTGTCTCTGGGGCAGACTCTGCGGTGGAAATGTCCTGAGTGGCTAAGCGGGGCCATGTGCTCTTAACAGATTCCTGTGGGGGACGGGGTAAAGGTGAGGGTGATGGGTTCTAGAAAGCAGGTCACTTTGGGAGCAAAGTTGTCTTGGAGGTCAGGCATAGAAGGGTCAGCCCAAGATAGTGGGGAGGTGGCTGGGAGAGGCGCCAAGTGCTCATCTGGGTGCTAGTGAGCCACAGAGAGGGAAGGGGACTGACAAGGCAGTTTGCTCTGGGCCCCGTGGTGTCCCTGGAAGACCAGGGAAGGTCATCGTGGGTGGGCTTGGAAGTGATGGACGTGCCACTGGTCCGGCTGCTCTGGCCACAGTCTTCTGGATAACTCTGGAGTGGCATCAGATGCCAGGCTCACTGCCCACGGTGGCCCCCACCCTCTGAGGCTTTTCTGGATCCTTCTGCACTTGGCCTGTTGACTAGTGATCCCATCTCAAGGTCACACGTCTGTTCTGGGAGATTCAGGTTTGGGCCCAGGCTGGCTGATCCCTTGGCAAGCCTTGAGGATTCCAGGGTGAGGCACCTACCTCACATGCCTGCGAACATGCGTGGTGTCTTGGGGACGGTCTCAGAGGCTTTGCTGCCTCGCAAGCAGAGCAGAGCAGCTGTCCCTGCTCAGGTGGGCCCCTGCGATTTCCCGGGTTCCTACCAGGCTTCCTTCCAGAGAGTGTCACACTCCCCCCACCCTGTCAGCCCCTGCCCTCACAGTTCCTTTCCCAGATATCAAATGCTGTGTGACGAACCACCCCAAGACAAAGTGGCCCACAACAGTGAACGCCTTGTTTTCTTGCTCTCAGTTTCTGGGTCAGGAATTCAGGAAGTTCCTGATTTGGGGCAGTTCTGGCTTGAGGTCTTTCATGAGTGGCAGTCAGGTGATGGGGACTGGAGCGGCTGGGCTGGCAGGAATCTCGCTTGCCACGTGGTCGCTCCATGGATGCTGGCTTGGGCTTCCTCACAGCATGGCGGCCTCAGAGCTGTCGGTCTGCCTGGCGTGGTGGCCGGTAGCCGCCAGAGCGACCATAGCGAGAGTCAGCCTGATGCAACGCTGACCTTTTCTGACCTAGCTTTGGAAGTCACATGGTGTCTTCCGAGGTACTTTCTTGGTCAAAAGAGTCACCAAAGGCCAAGCTCATTTCGGGAGGAGGGGCCCTAGATCTTTCTCAGGGAGAGGGGCGTCAGATGTCAGAGGATTTGCTGACGTGATTTAAACTGTCCTAACTCCCTGCCCCTGCCTGTGCAGCCAACGCTTAGTGCCCAGGTGGGTTTGATGTAGCTGGATGTGACCTTGCTCTCGTCCAAGCTCCTCATTTTATGACATTTATTTTTGTTTTTTGGAACTCAGGCGCAGAGTCGAGTGAATCATACTCTCCATCGTACCTTCGTCACTGTCGATTCACGCAGTGAACGGCCACTCGTCTGTGATTCCTCCCTGTCCCCGTGTCTTACTCCCATCCCCCCACCGCACTCCTTAAACAGCCGTTCTATTTAACGAATATCCGTTCATCCGTGCGTGTTTGTGTATGTATGTTTTAATTCACACACGATGCATCGTGTTTTATCTTTTTCTGCATCCTCCTTTTCTCGCCAGCACCGTGCTGCTGGGGTCCCTCCGTGCTGCGATGCCCAGGTCTCATCTCTTGTCTGCCAAGATGAGGCGATGAGCCTAGAGAGGGGGGTGACGTGTCCAGAGTCACCCAGCTGATCCAGGACTGGAACAGACCTCCTGGCTTTCTTTCCTCAGCGTTCACACCTACGTTTCTGTGTGCTGCCTCCCCACCTCCTGCGATAGCTTCAAATAAGGCTTTTTCAAAACGTTTGCGTCTGGGGTCCAAAGCTTGTCACAAGTGCTCCTGTTTCCTCTCCAGTAACTATTATCCTTTTTCCCGTCTCGCCGCAGGTTCCAACTATGGGAGCCCGCGCCCCGCTCACGCCAACATGAATGCCAATGCGGCCGCGGGACTGGCCCCCGAGCACATCCCCACACCGGGGGCGGCCCTGTCCTGGCAGGCGGCCATCGACGCGGCCCGGCAGGCCAAGCTGATGGGCAGCGCTGGCAGTGCCACCATCTCCACAATCAGCTCCACGCAGCGCAAGCGGCAGCAGTACGGGAAGCCCAAGAAGCAGGGCAGCACGACCGCCACACGGCCGCCCCGCGCCCTGCTCTGCCTGACCTTGAAGAACCCCATCCGGAGGGCGTGCATCAGCATCGTGGAGTGGAAGTATCCTTTGCGCTCTGGGCGGGGCAGGGTGCTCCTGGGGCCTGCGCCCTGGGGCCAGCCCCCCGAGGCTTACTGGGCAGCGGGGTGGTCAGCCGTGCTGAGCTACAAACGGGTCCTCAGGCCTACTGCATCTGCATCACTGCGGTGCCGAGAAATGCAGAGTTCTAGGCCCTGCCCTAGACTGGATGAATCAGAATCTCTGGGGACAGGACAGGGCCCAGCAATCTGCTTGTATAACAAGCTGCCCCCCGTCCCCCCATATAATAAGCAACATTTGCAAAAATGAGGCTGGGAGGTTATGAAATGGCACCTCACATAGCTCGTGCAGGGATTCACTTGTGTGTAGGGTTAACAGCTTCGTAACCACCTTAACCGCCGTTCCCTCCTATGCCATGGCGCTGGGATGGTGTCCTGGGTGAAGGAGCCTAGGAGGTGCCACAGTAGCCTCAGTGACCCCGGCTCTTGGCTCAAGGGTGTAGGAGCAGTGGCTCTCGTGAGAATCACCTGGAGGGTTTTAACAGACTACAGTCGACTGAGCTCCACTCAGGCAATTTGAAACCCTCCAGGCCCTGCGTGGTAACTCACGCCTGTAATCCCAGCACTTTGGGAGGGCGAGGTGGGAGGATCGCTTGAGCCCTTGAGCCCAGGCGTTCAAGGCTACAGTGAGCTGTAATCGAGCCACTACATTCCAGCCTGGGCAACAGAGCAAGACCCTGTCTCAAAAAAATTAAAAAAAACAAAACAAAACCAGTGAATGGGACTTTGAATGGCTTTGAAAGGTTGGGCTTGCTCACTGTGGAATTGCAAGCCCCTTAACACTGTAAGAATCACGGGCTTACAGAGGTTGGATAGGACCTTAAAGATCCACAGGTCCAGCCCAACTTCCGTCAGTGAAGAAATCGATCCCCACAGGAGAGGCTCTCCCGGGTCACGTGGTCAGTAACAGCTGGGACTAGAATCCTGGCACTCGCCGCTGGGCATCTTTGCAGTGAGATTTCGTGCAGCAGGCTACCGTGTCCCTCCAGGTTCGGATAGGAACATCAGGTTTCAATAATGAGTTTCCATGGAATGATTTAAAAGTCTTAGGCACTGGTTGAAGGAAGATGACCTGGATATAAAAGAAAGTTTCTGTTTAGCAAGAAATATTAGTTCTAGAAATGTTTGAGTCTCTCAACTCAAAAGTAACTTTAACAGAATGCAATTCAAAATAAGTAGCTGCTTCCACCTGGCAGTGTGTCCTGAGTGTCCAAGGTGGTTCCGGTCCCCATATGGCTGGGCGGGAGGGTCGGCTGTGGTCAGCCCCATCAGGCTGCTTGCACAGCTGCTTGTGGCAGAAACGTGGTGGGGGAGAGCTGGGGGGCCCTGCAGGTCAGGCACCCCCAGAGAGGAGGGCCGTGAGTCCCAGGGAAGCCAAAGAACTTGTCCTAAATCACACAGGTGGCAGTTGACAGAGCTAGTTTCAAATCCAGATTCCCCTGAACCCTAAATCCATGCACTTCCCACGCCCTGTGTGCCTGTAGTACTATGAGGCAGGACGGGGTAGGACTAGAGGTACCAGGGTGGATATTCAGGGGGCGCGGTGGGTCCTGGATCGGGGGCCTGAACGCCCGCTGCCTGGGCGCTGCAGCCACCCCTCCCAGGGGAGGGTCCTTTCCTCTCGGAGGAGAGGAAGTGACCCAGCCTCAGCAGTGCTAGTGGCGGCATTCCCAGATTGCCTAGGAAGTGCGGCTGGGCAGGTACAGAGATAGCCTGCATACTAGCCAGGCAGTTTTTCTTGAAAAAGTAGGGTCTGACGCTGTCATGAGGAAGAGAAGGCAGTTGAAAAATCGATCTGTGCCTCACAGGGTGACACGGAGCGCTTCCAGGGCTTGCCTGGGTTCTTGTTTTTAGCTGGTGGCTTTTCTTATCTGCCTGGTTGGTTTCCTTACTCAGTGTCTTCTGCGGCCCTAGTGGCGTGCTTCAGCGTAAGGTGAAGGATGGATGGCCGGCACTGGAGGAGGTGGGGGAGCTGAGAGCCGGAGGAACGCCCTGAGCTTAGCTGTACCCCGCTTTGGTGGCAGCGGCGCAAAGCCATCTGAGGAGTGGCTGCACGGAGATCTGGCTCGGTTGGCTTGTTGCACCCTTGCCCTGGCGGGGAGAGCACAGGGCACCAGTCTCCGGGCTCAGTGTCGCTTTCCTGAGCAGGTGGGAGGAGGTTTGGGAGGCAAGAGTTGGGAGGGCTAAAAGAACTGACTTCCTAAAAACGCTTCAGGGTTGCTTCAGAGTAGATCAGGATAGAGCAGTCCTTAGAAACTCGGACTCCAGAGCCAGGCTGCCTGCGTTTGCATCCCACCCTACCACTGGCTGCCTGACCTCAGACAGGTTAACATCTGACTGTTCTGTGCCTCGGTTTCCTCATTTAGGTAGTGGGGCCAGGGTGTCGTGTAGAGCGGTGAGAACAGAACCTGGCCCTGCGTAAGCTCTGAGCAGACGTTAGCTCTGTCCTTGCTGTCATCGTCCCCGGCATCGGTGTCAGCTCCCGCCTTCATGGCTGGCTCCTGTTCAGCACGAGGGCAGCAGGGTGCCAAGAGCCCAGGCAGTTGGTCTGGGTTGTGGTCCTGGCTCTGCTGTTTGCCAGCGTGGGACCCTGGGCAGGTTGTTTTACTTTGCGCACCTGTAAAGTCGGGAGGTTGGACGGGTCCACTGTGGGCCACCAGTTTCGCGATGGAGGCACACGTAGGAAACGACACCTGTGTGAGCCATGCTGGGTTCGCAGGGCCTCAGGGGTACCCCTAGACCCAAGGGGGTCGGTTGCTAAGATATCACTCAGCCTCCTCCCAGTGCCAGGGTGCGCCGTGAACACAAGTCAGAGGCTGCCTATGGTGGGGAATGGACGCTGCACTTGGCGGTCAGGAAACTGGGTTCTAGTCCTGGCTGGTCATTGACCTGCTGTGGCGCCTTGGGAAAGTTTCTCAGGCGCTCTGGGCCTTGGAGCGTTGGGCTAGATAGTCTCTAAGGTCTCTTCTTCCTCAGAATTCATTAGCTATGTGAGTATGGATTTCCCTGGGAGAATTAGGTGGGTCCTTTCACCAGTAATTTCCATCCTTCCTCCTCCTTTTCTCCTCCGGGCTGGGAACTTGGCAGTGGGTTGGGTGGGGCCGTTCCTGTGAAGCTTCCCCTTTCTGGCCTTCAGTTGTGAGCGTGGGGTGGGTCTTGTTGGAAGAGGTATTCTCACATTAGCTCATTTTTCTCTCGAGAGCGTATCTTGCCCCGATAATTTGATGGAGAAATCGGGGCACGGAACCTCAATGCGCACTGCTCCTGGGGAGCGAACCTCGGGCCGGCCTCCTAGAGCCCAGCACACAGCAGCGGGGGGCGCAGAGGACCTGGAGTGTCAGCCTTGGCCACTGACGGCAGGGCCTCCACGGACCGCAGCAGCTTTACGGCTTTACGCGTTCCCCACGAGGCCGAGCCTTGGGGGAGGTGGCTGCCCTTCTCCAGATACACAGTACACTTCCTGCCACACTTTTGGGGTCCTGAGCTCCCCAGCCAGGCTTCGGGGTTCTCTGGAAGATGTCAGAAAATGAAGGAAAAGAAAAAAACACCACATTTAATTTTAGTTTAAAAGATTAAAACTAAAATCTCCAAATTTCAACGAAAAACATGGGAAGTGGCCCTGTCTCGGAATCCTGTTGACCCTTGTCTCCCATCCCGGGAGGGCCTGGGTCCTCCCTGGGGGCACGGGGTGCCTGGGGCAGGCGCTGCTCTTTAGAAGGAACCCCAGGCACACACGGGGGAGAATGAAGTCAAATGCAATCTAAATAAATAAAAGAAGGGGAAAAAAGTTTTTAGAAATCTGTGTTTACTCTGGCACGCGACTGGCCTCCACTGCTTTTGACATATTAGGGAAAATTTTGGCGGGGACCCATGAGGAGCACTTAAAAAGGCATATGTTTCTTTTCAGAATACAAGGGGCTTGGAATGTATTGTTTAAACAAAATTCTTATGAATCTTTGATGCATTTTAAAAAAAATACATAGATGTATGTTTGTTTCTCTTGTGCTTTCTTCAGCATTAACTTCCTTAACTCCCTTCCTCAGACCATTTGAAATAATTATTTTACTGACTATTTTTGCCAATTGCGTGGCCTTAGCGATCTATATTCCCTTCCCAGAAGATGATTCCAACGCCACCAATTCCAACCTGGTAAGTCCACCATCCTCAAGGCTCTGCTTTTCCTGCTCGATGGAGAACTGGGCTTGGATCGCATGGATTCAAGTTGCAAAGTGGGAGAAAGGCCAGATGTGTGTTTGGCATGTACAAAAGCCCCGCAGAGCTCAGATCCTGAGAGCTATTTTGCTCCTCATTCAAATCAGCACCTGTCTTATCATCCTGTTTTCCAAAAGAATATTCCAGTTAGGTGGTGGTGAGCTGTGTGTGTGTGTGTGGGCGTGTGTGTGTTTTGAGTAGCGGATCCTGTGTGTGTTACAAAATGTGCTGCGTAAGTTTCGAGTACAGGTGTTTGCCGGAGTGAGCATTTATTCTTGGATCCTTTTTTTGGTACTTATTTTAAATGCCTTTGTTCCATTGGTAGCGTTTGTTCAGGTGATCTGTAGCATCACTGCACGATAAATAATTTCTAGGAAGCTTTTCGGAAGGTTTGCTTTTGCAGCCAAGATGTGTTATTGAGTTAAAAAGGCTTTATTTTCTTGGGAAAGGCGGCTTTCCATTTGGATTGTTGCGAGGCCAGTGCTGGCAATTTGGGTTTAGAATTTGTCCATGGAAAAAGTGGAGAGCGTGTTTACTTTTGGCTGAGCATGAAGTCATTACAGAGGCCTTTGCTTCGTCTGGGCATGTGAGGAAAAGAGCTCTGGAATGCAGTTGGCAAAATTAGGGCACTCCGGGATGCCTTCACTACAGGCGCGGAGGAAAATCCCATCTCTCCCCCTCCGTTGCAAAGACACCATTGCTTTTCACATGATTTCCACAAAGTGTGTTTGGTCACCAAAGCCGCCATCGTCGGCACCTTCCTCTGATTAGCCAGGTGGGACTGTCTGATTATAGGATTCTCCTTCTCAACGACTGCTGACTGCGGATGCCATCGCGGGTAGTTCTTGTGTTTTGTAACCTTTGACCTTTCCTTTGGCCCTTTCAGCAAATAAGTCTGATGCACGTTTTAAACTTCTCTGCCATTTTCCCAGTTTTCATAGTTAGCTGCTGATCCCGATCTGTGTTAGGTAAGGTGTCCAGTGTGTGGGAGGCAGCTGCGTCTTATGGCTTGGGGTTGGCTGTGTGTTGGGGACAAGTTCCAAAGGTTTCAAAGCTGGGCAGTGAGCACTGAGTGATGATGTGTTGGGAGTCAGCGGGCAGAGTGTTAGCTGAGGTCCACGAGGCATGACCTTGTCTCTTAATGGGCAAGAAGTGTTTACTGTGTCAAGGTAAGTACATGGAGAAATGTCTCCCCAAAGCAGGACCTCCTTCCATTGGTCCTGCCTCTTCTCTGTGTGTCCACCGCCCTCCCCTGGCACGGTCCTCTCTCTCCCTGCAGCTTAGCACTTGGTCTGCACCGTTTGAAAAGGAGCTCTGGTTACAAACGGAATCCATGTCTTGTTCCTCAGCCAGTGAAGCTTTGGGCCCGAGCAGTGGCAAAGTGGGCAGATTAGTTGGTTTATCTTGGGCCCCAGAGGTGGCCACGCAACAGCCCCGGCAGCCCACGGGTTCTCGGAGAAGCAGCAGGGCCGCTGGGTTGCTGAGGCAGAGGAGAGCCCTGGGCTGGCCCTGTACCTCCTGGAGGTGGAGGGGCTGGTGGGAGAGCACAGACGGTCACCGCGGACTCGTCCAGGAGCTGGAGTGAGGTTGCCGGGTACAGGCGATGTGGGAGGGACAGCGCTTTTTAAAAATCACACCACAGAGTGACGGAGGTGGTCTAAAACTATTAATAGATGGTGGTGATGGTTGCACAGCTGTGTGACTTTACTAAAAATCATTGCATCGTGTACTTACCATGGGTGAGTTTTATGGTATGCGAGTGAAGCCCTAATAAAGCTGTGGATCTGACTGCCCATCCTCCGCATTCCACAGTGTCATGCCTTCCCTGGGGCAGTGATGCCGCCAACCGAATGGGGGGAGGGGAGGTGGTAGGCAGGGGTATCAGAAAACCCCTAGAGAAGCAAACAGAAGCTCACTTCAGCTAATAGATCAGAACATCATTCTGCTCCGTGGAGATAACACTGTGAGCGTCAAGATCTGGGCTCTCCTCGTCCTCATTCTCGGCAGCACCTTTTTTGAAACACTTTCACCCCTCGCTTCTTCTAGCTTCTCTTCTTGCTTCTATAGGAATTTTTACCAGGTTTCTATCCCGGGCCCTCCGATTTCCTTTTTCTGTAATCTCCCCCTGGTGAGCTCATCCCTGTCCACAAACTGAAGTTCCTTTCCTAGGTAAGTTATTCCTAAGACCTACATCTCCAGCTCTAAGCTCTTTCCATTAGTGAGGCCTGTGGACAAGAGTAGCGGCTCCAGAAACCACCTGTCATTGCAGCCACCTGGGGAGCTTAGACCATGCTGGGTCCAGCACTCGGTGGATCCGATTCAGATTTAGTAGTTTGGGGGCATGGTATGGAAATGTACATTTTAAAAAATTCCTCATAGGGGTGCTAATGATTAATCAGATTTGGGAGCTGCCGGCCTCTTGAATAGGGCAAAATTTGAGTTGGACAGACCTGAGTTTGAATCTTGGCTTCACTGCTTCGAAAGTCTGGATCTTAACCTCCAGTTAGTGAGTTTTTCTGAACCTCAGTTCCCTGCCTGTAAAAATGGACGTGATATTAGGTCAGGGGTGCCGGCGAGAGTAGGGCAACAAGTGCCGGCACGGTCTGGGCGAACAGTTACGTGTGCCGGGATGTCTTGCGGATGCCTTAAACAAGCCCCAGACTGAACTCATCCTCTCTCCCACCACACAGCCTGTCCCCCAAGAGAAAACAGAATCAACCCCAAGGGGACTGCTCCTCTTTGCCCTTGGCTGGGCAGGGGGTGTGGCTGGTCTTGCTGTCACTCAGAGTCGCCGCTGACATCTTCTTCCCTCTCCACGCCCACTGAGCAGGCATCCAGTTCTTGGGATTTTAATTGCAATATATCACATTTAGCTTCCTTTCTGTTCCCAGAGTCACTGGTTAAACCTTCTGTACCTTTGTTTATTAATCTATAAAATGAAAATAGTAACAGAGTCTACCTCATAGTGCTGTGAAGATTAAATGAGTTGAAATACATAAAGCTCTTAGAAGAGTGCCATGGTAGAGGCTAAGCGTTGGGTCCTGTTCACGTTGGGTGTTATTGTTGTCATTGCCATCCTTGTCACCCAACCCAGGCCCCACTGCCTCCTTCCTGGATGCTCCCTCTGGTCTGTCTCGAGTCCCCCCTCCCACCGATCTCTCTCGTGCTCGCGCAGCCATGGGGCACACATCCACACCAAGAGCCGGGCACCGTCCTCGGGATACTTAAGGAGGCAGAGCCGGAGACTAACAGGGAGGAGGAACACGTGGACAGATGTTTGCGAATAGCGAAAGGTCTCACGGGTGGTCAGGTGTCGGGGAGGAAGGCCTGATCCATGTTGCTGGTGGGAAGGGAGTAGCAGCAGGTTTCACATACGACGACATATTTGAGTTGCATCTCCCAGTAAGAGGTGGTCCCAGGCCAAAAGAGACATTTCAGGCTAAGGTGTGCCCACGTGCAAAGGTTCTGCAGTCAGTCTCTTCCTGACCTGAGGCGGGGGTGCTGGTTTCGAGGGAGGGAGCAGAGCTCGCGGGCCGGACACACAGCTGGATGCGCTGTGGGGCGTCAGGAGGCCGAAGGCTTTGAGGGCAGGAGACCGCTCTTGCTGGGTGGGGAAGGTGGCTCAGACGGAGGCCTCGGCTGTGAAGAGCAGGAGAAACCCTGTTAGATTCCGCGTGACAGTCACAGCAGGGTTGGAGGGCGGTGGTTTAGGAGGAGGCTTGCCTGGCCTCGTGGCCAGCTGGGCGTTGTGGACGAAGAACAGGACTGACTCCCGGGACGGTTATGTGGGGAACAGGCCAGGAGAAGGACTTCAGGAGGAAGGTCACACTGACGGGACAGGGAATGATGTGGACAGTTAGGGATTGTTAAGTGAGGAGCCCACGGAACAGGTGGGTGGACGTGTCCCATGGGCAGCCAGTAGGGCCCGGACCCCAAGAGACAGTTCATGCTGAGGACGGAGACTTGGGGGTCACAGGAGGGAGACAGAGAGGAAGCCCTGGGCATGGACCAGAGCCGCTGCGACAGGGCAGAGCCAGACAGGAGGGGAAGGCGACGCCATACCCTGGAGAGGGTGGAGGAGGGAGGCTTGACCTGAGAGGCAGGAAGGGAAATCGCCAAGCGTGGTCTCAGATGCTAAGGGAACAGAGAGTTTAAAAATATAAGAGAGAGACCGGTTGGTAGTTCAAAAGCGTGTCTTTACGGCAACACAAGGCTGATGACGAGAGGGTTGGCCCGAGGACGAGAAGAGCTGAGCTTAGGGCTAAGAGTAGGAGGCCCTGAAATGGCAGGTGCACAATAATGGTTTCCTGAAACGTCCCTTTGTCATGCTGGGGTGGGACTCTCCAAATCATTTAGGTATCCCCAGAATGAAGCTTGAGAATCCCCCTGTTAGTTTCATAACTTTTTTCGAAAAATAAGGAACTGCGATCTCAGAGTCCTACTCTGAGAAATAGCGCAGGCGGGATGACGCGGCACCCGCAGCCAGGGCTCCCAAAGCTCTGCGGCCCGAGACCCGTGTAGACAGCGGGCGAAACGCTCGCTCCCAGGCCGTTCCCCAGAGGTTCCGATTCGTGTGTCTGGTGTGGGCTTCCCTGGTGGTTCTGATGCAGGTGGTCCCAGACCGTTCTTGAGAACAGTGACCCAGAGTGGTCCCCAGCGTGGGACTGGACCCACCTCAGCTCCCTTGCAGTCTGCTCTGTCTCCCCGCAAGCTCCCCGCCGCCGGAGGATCCAGACAGAAAGACAACACACGTCAGCCGCCGAGAGCTTTCCCACCCTACTGGGCTCCAGAACACGCTGTTTAGCCAAGGACGCTCAGGCGGTCGCGGGCTAGGAAAGCGTCCTCTGTTCGTGCACACTTGCGGTGCATGTCCGTGCTTGCTCCTGCGCGGCCTCGCCTTTCTCCCGCCTGCTTGATTTAATCCCCATTTATTTTTCTAACACTTCGCTTTTTTCTCTTTCCAAAAGATGAAAAAATATCCCAGAATAGAGTTTTGTTTTTAAGATCTTTCTCTCATTATTTAAGTAAAAGTCTCTTTGTTTTATGCCCCCGCTAACATACACTTTTGCAACAAAAATCATCTTTCTTATCTTTTCCTCCTGTGAGTGAATCATAATAAAACCTGAATTGTTCCATTCTGTACATTCACAGTCCTGTTACTGGCCATGCCACGTACTATGCGGCGCGTTGTTTATAATACAGCCACTGTAAACCTCGTCTGCCAATGGCTGTGGCCCGTAGGTAAGTTCTGCGATGTCTGTTGAACGCCTCTGCAAACAGGGCAGACTCATTGTGTGGAAAACTCCCTGTTCTTTGCAAACCCTGAAGTCCACAAAGACTTGGCTTGAGTTGGAATATTAAGAGAATATATTTGGCATTTGACCTTGTGCGGAGAACAGTGCTGTGTGCTTTCTGGAGCAAGAGCCAGGCTTGAAGTGGAGGTGGAGAGGAGAGGGGAAGAGGCCAGAGAAGAGATCGTCTTTGCGCTGGGCTTTGCTCGGGGGCCATGAGAGGCAGAGCGGCACCATGACCTGGCCAGGAGGACTGAGCGAGTTAATGTGTATAAAATGCATAGGACGGTGTCTGGCACAGGCGCATGTGTCCCTTAGAACTCAGAACCAGAAGCTGACGGCCCCTTTCCATCCGCTCCCTGGGGCTAAGTCAGAATCAATGGCACCTCGTCCTAGTTTTTGCCCCAGAAGGCTGGGAGAAGAGACCGAAATGCTGTGTTTGCTGGCAGCTCCGATCCAGCAAGATTAGCATTTTGTGATTATATGGGGAGAGGAACAGAGACCCACTTACAGCGAAAGAAGAACCCCAGAGGGAGAGCACTGGGTGGGTCGTCTGGGGGACCACACTCCCCACCCCACAGGCTCTGCGTGTCTCGGGCCAGTCCACTCAGAAAGTGTATGAGGCACTGTGAGGTTGAGGTCCCCCATTCCCAGGCAGTGCTGAGTGGAAGACACCCTACTTGGGGTCCTGCATTTGGACACCACAGGTTCTGAGCTGAGCCTGAGTCCTGCCCCTGTCACCCCCTAGCTGCTCTGAGCAGTGAGCAGTGTTGCCGGTTTGGGATTCCCTCATCCTCCTGCAGGGAGCTGTGATTTCTTTTATCGTTAGGTTTGCCTAAGAGTGAGAAATCTTTTTATGAGGCTTTCATGCATCAACAGTAATGATCGTACTGAAACAAGATTTACTATTGCTGTCTCCTAGGTGTTGTCCTAATGCATCAGGCACGCACACTTTGCAGCAATGCTAGGGTTGTAAGATGCACTAATAGGTAATCGCAGGGAACAAACCACACAGCTACCGTGTCATGTAGGAACACCCTCTCCTGTGCTGTGCGGTGGGGGAGCAGGGCCAGGGGAGGCAGCAGTGGAGAGAATCATCTTGACACAGTGCACTGGGAGAGAGCTGCTGAGGAGCCGGTTGCAGTTGAACTGGTCTGCGTGGGACCTGGGAGTGGGTATGTCTTAAGAGCTACACTGGAGCCAGGGCTGCAGGCATGGGCCTAGGAAGAGACACCTGAACTGTGTGGCCGTAGGTCAGTCGCTTAACCTCTCTGTTCGTATGTCTTCTGGCAAGTGGGAGTAATAATACCTGCTTCGTCATAATTACCTTTACTGAGGGACCACCAGCTGCCAGTGCTTTGCATGCAACATTCCCACAACCGTGAAGTGTGGGTTCTGTTTATCTGTGTGTTTAAGGGCACAGACGGTCTTGATCTTGTTTGCCGCTGTGTCCACAGTGCTTTGGGCAGTTCCTGGCACACGTAAGGCTCTAGGTGAGTGTTTGTTGAGTGAGTAAATGAACCTGCCAGGTGTTGTCTCTTTATTTTAGATGAGGAAGTAAAATGTCAGAGAAGTAAAGCGACATCACGAGCCAGGGGCAGAGGTTTCATTTGAACTCAGGACTGTGTGAAATCATAGGTTGGGCTCTTTGCTCTGTTCCTTGGAATGCGCGGGGTCGCTGTGAGGATCCAGTGAGGTAGAAGTGAAGTGTTTCAAAGATCAAATACTCTGTAGCAGTACTAACGGGTATTTAAAAACAGGTATTAGCAAACTTGGTTCTGTTGCAAAATAAATTCAGTAAATGCCAAGTTAACCAAAGTTAAATAAACTATTGTGAGACTTCTCCAAGCCTTTAACACAAGAACAACAGACACTATTTATGAGTTCGTATCATGTGCAGATGTTGTCCTAAGTGCTTTGTGTATAATCGGTGCATTTAAACATCATAGTAATCCTATGACATGGATGCTGCTACCCCATTTCATGGATGAGGACACCGAGGCTCAGAAAGTGTAAATAATTCGTGAAATAACGTGTGAAACGTAGCTGTGGAGGGGAGACGCTGGCACTGAGATGCAGGCGGTAGGTCTCCAGACCTGAGTTCTTAGCCACTACGCTGCGGCCGCCACCCTGCGAGAAGTGCCCTGTGACTGCCAGGACCAGGCAGAGGGCGCGTCCCCTTCCCAACTCACACCATCACCGTCACCTGCCTTGAGGAATGATGTTCCTCGGACCTCACCTGTGGGTAAATGCCGCCCTGTAGAAATGCAGGGGTTTAAGACCACAGAGAAGAAAACTCTTGCCCCAAGAACTGACGCCGTAGGAGAAAGGACGGAGCGGGGAACAGGATGGGGCGCGTTGCCAGGCTGGGGTAGGAGAGGAGGCCGGCAGGCACACCGGCTCAGCCTTGTCGGGAGCGTGCCTCTTCTGGCTGGGGTTTGCGCCTGATCGGATGGTCTAAACCCCAGGGCGCCTGGGGCAGTCGCTGGACTCTGTGTTTGCTTACTAAACATTTCAGAGGGAGGGAAGGCATTTTCTGCCCTACGGTTGCCAACGGATGGGGTAAGAGGAGGTGATACTTTGAAGTCTAAATATGGTGACACCTCCTGCACCATTTTTATACCTTTATTCATTTTGGGGGAAATGTTCCACATAAATTCACTTTTTATGTAATGGGACACTTTTCATTTGCCAGACTCCTTGTAATTTAAGTATATATGAAGAAAGTCTTTCTAGAATATAAAATACAAATCCCTGGATCCTTAAAAGAAAGATTCTGAACATAATTCATGCCATTTCTACAACACACAATCATTAGGAATTCAATTATTGAACCTGCTGTAATACCGCGAAGCCGTTGGGAGAGCCAAGGAACCTCCAAATGGTCCCAGAACATTATGATCTGAGAGCGATTTTGGACTTGTTTTTTGTACACCACCCTGTTGGGGTGTCTGCCCGCTTTAGTACCAGCCCTTTTAATTTGCTCCTCCCTATCTCCCATGGGCCCAGAAACCAGGTAACCGAGTCCGTTGCAGTTGTTATGTGCAAAGTACTAGTAAATAGATTCTGATAGCAGACCTGCAAGGCTCACTTATGGATAAAGTGCATTAGCTTTAATTTACGGATTTTATAACGTTGGTTTTGGCTTCTCAGAAGCGCCCCCAGCCCTGATTCCCTTTGTTCTCACTGGTCTCTGTGTGATTGAAGTTGTTGGATCGGTGCCTTCCAACTGATGTTGATGGCAGCCGTCACGGGGACCCTTGTGCGCTGGCGTAGTTCTTAGCGCATTGTATGTGTTAGCTCACTCAGTCTCTCGACACCCCCGCGAGACCTTCATTGTGATCGTAAGCATCTCATTTTGAAGATAAGGAAGAGGCACAGGGAGATGAACTGACCCGCCCAAGGTCGCACGCTGTGGGGCGGTGGCGCTGGGATTCCGGCTCGAGCGTGCGGCTCGGCAGTGTGCTCTTCACTGCTGCGGCGTGTGGCTTCCCTGGGTGTTTTGCTTAGGGAGGGCATTTTGCTTAGAATGCAGTCCTTTACTTACGGGGCCCTCAGCCCGAGTGTGTGTAATGCGTGTGGTCTGTCCCTACCAAGGGGCCCCAGAGGAGCAGCAGTAGGGAACGCAGTTCCTCAGGCTGTACCCGCCTGGGAGAGTCTCAGGGCCGCGGCGCGGAGCCCTGGCCTGTGCCGCTTGGAAAGCGTGGGGGTGGACAGGACGGAGGCCTGAGAGGCTGACTTGGTTTTGAGGCCGTGTTTTCCCAGGGACCAGTGATTCGTAGTAGTCGAGATCTTCAACCACACAGGCCCCTAGATGAGACTCTCCGGTCGGGGCAAGGAGGACTCAGGATCAGCCCAGCTTCCTGAGATGAGCTTACAACCTGCAGGACTTTCTCGTGGACTCAGTCATCGGAAGCAGTTCCTGGGAGCTGCCTGGGCCTGCACGTGAACTTGGGCCCTTCTCGGGATCCCAGTCAGTACTGGTCTGGCGGCAGGGCCAGGAATGTCAGATGTGGTGAGAGCCACACCCCTTCCGTGGCGTAAGGCCGCGCTGGGAATGCCTGAGTGTCCCCGGCCCCGTTGGCGACGTGGAGATGTGTAGAGCTGTGGCCTGAATGCTAGGTGTGGGCTGGGTCGCACGGTCCTGGGTTCTGGTTCCAGCTCTGCCACTGGCTGACATCACGGCTTTGGTGCTTCGCTTCGCTGGACTTGCGATTTCTCAGGTGTGAATTAAGGATAATAATTTCTACCTCACTGAGTCCCAGCAAGGGCAAATGAGAGGATATATAGAAATGTTCTGGAAAATGCGAAGTGCCATATAAACGTAGGGGCATTATCACGGTAACCATTGTTACTGTTGTTATTAAGACTAGACAGATATATCCTGGCTCTAAAATATTGATCCTTTTTTTTTTCTGGCACATTCCTCTGTGAACCTTTTCCCTCAGACTCCTCTCAAGATAGCTTAGAGATCTAAGGGAAAGAACTAAAAGCCAAGTTCCAAATTTAGTTCCTGACCTTTCCAAGATGGATGGTGAGTGGTGTGGCCGGAACCTGCCTGCTGCCGGGAGCCCAGCTGGGCTCTGGGAGCCTGGGAACGGGGCGGGAGCGGCCCAGCCGCACAGCACCGTGCTGGGAGCCCAGCCCGTCGCCTTGTTTTCCCACTGGCCTGGTTTGACTCTGGCGCAGCTGAGCGCAGCTTTTCCGTGGCTCCTTTAGCGCTACCCTGCGACTTGCAACGCCTTCCTCAGATGCACAGCAGAATGATGAGGAAACTCTGAGCTTCTCTCTCTGGGCTTGTGGGCACGTGGTCAGAAACATGGCGTGGGAAAGGCTCTCTCTCCGGCACCTCTGAGTCCTGAGGAGCAGGGTCAGTCCTCAAGGATAAGGAGGGGGCGTGTCCGGGAGGACCCTCAGGGCTGCGCAGGGCTTCTGCAGGTCTGACTGGACGTGCCGTGGTGCTCACGGCCGGGGTAGTCTCAGCAGGACCAGGGAGCATGAGCCTCGGGCAGCCTGTGCTTGCAGACTATTCTGGTTGTGCGGGGGAAGGCAGGTGGCAAGTGGCGGATGTTATGCTTGACAGCTGGGCTATGCGCACAGCTCAAAAGGCAGCTGGGTTTGAGCCGTGGCAGCGGGGCGGGTTGTTGGGGATAGGCCTCGGGGAGAAGGCGCTGAAGGCCAGGACCTGACTCCGAGTCCACCTGTGCCAGACCAACACAAGAGAGTGGGCGAGAGCGTGACCGCCAGCGGGCCGGGGCAACTTCCCCTCCCCGCCCATGGGAGGAGCACTCCGAAGGTTGGCCGGAGAGGGCCGAACCTCAGCATGGCCTTTCAGCTCAGCTCTTCACTGCCACTGGCTGCTGCGTGGGCGGCTACACGCAGTGGCATAGCAGGCGGGATCTCCGGCGAGTCGGTGCCGGGAGCCTTGTTGGAGCTGGTTCCCTCCGGACATGGGCTGCAGGCCTCGGGAGAGTGTTTCGGGTGGGGCCAGAGGAGGAATAAAAGGAGAAGGGCTCAGGGAAGTGGGTGGCCTTGGTCTGCAGGCTTGCCCTGCCAGCCGAATTCTCAGGTGGCCCCAGTGGCCCACACCCTTGCGCAGTGCCTTCGCCTCGGTGTGGCTGGTCCCGCGAATATGATGGGGTGTCTCTCTCATGGTTAGGTTAGCACAGTGGACTTAAGAAGGGGGAAAAATGGAAGGGGCAGGATCTGCCTAATCAGGAGGTCCCTTAAAAGGGACTGAGCTCTTCCTGGATAAAAAGATTCCAAGTACACAGGGATTCGATGCGTGAGAAGTTCTCCATTGCTGGTGTTTAAGGTGAGGGGCCGTGTGGCAAGGATCTGAGCATGGCTTCTAGGAGCTGAGACCGACCCCTGCGGATAGCCAGCCAAGAATTCATTCGGCCAACAGTCACAGGAGCCCGGAAGAGGACTCCAAGTTCCAGATGACAACGCAGCCAGCTGGCCCCTGACTTTGTCCTTGAGACACCGGGGTGGGGCACTCAGCTACGCCATGCCTGCACGTCTGACCTACGGGACTGTGGGCTGACCAGCGGGCTCCGTTCGAAGCTGCTGAGTTTGTGGTCATTTGTTTTGCACGGTCGAGAACCAGTACGCACTCTCCACGCCCGTCCAGCACTCCCACCCCACGTCGCTGCTCTCGGGCGGGGCTCCTTCACTTAGGGGCTTTTGCTCACGTCGCTCCCTGGTGTTCACTGTTTCCTCCACTTCGCCAGGCTAACTGCTGCTGGTGGACTTTGCTTTCTCTGTCCTTCCCTGACCCCTGGAAATCAACTTTATTCATTCCCCCGCTGACTGTTGTTCATCCCAGGGCTCAGGTAGAAGTGACTCTGGCAGGAAGTTTTCTCTAATCTGCCGTGGCTGGCTTTGGTGCCGCCCTCCACGTTTCCGTAGCATTGTGGGTATCTCTGTCCCAGCACTTGTAGTCTCCTGTTTACTTGTATGTGTCTCTTGTATTAGTTTCCTAGGGCTGCCATAACAACATACTACACATTTGGTGGCTAAAACATCAGAAATGTATTGTTTCACAGTTCCGGAGGCCATAGTTCTGAAATCCACATGTCAGTAGGGGTGGTTCCTGCTGGGCGCTCTGAGGGGGCTCTGCTCCAGGCTTCTGGTGCTGCTGGCAATGCTCTGTGACCCTTGGCTTCTAGACACATCACTCCAGTCTCTGCCTCCATTCTCCCATGGCATTCTCTCCTGGGTGTCTGTCTCTCTGTGTCCAAATGCCCTTCCTCTTGGAAGGACACCAGTCTTTGGATTAAGGCTAATCCACCCCACTCCATGTAACCTCATTTTAACATGATTCCATCTGCAAAGACTCTATTTCCCAGTAAAGTCAGGCTCACAGGTATGGTGGTCAGGACTTGAACATACCTTCTGCAGGGACAGCACTCACTAGCAGTCAGCTCTGTGCGAGCAGGGATCACATCCACCCGGCATCCAGCACAGCGCCTGGAACATAGCAGGAGCTTCGCACACTCTGCTGAGTGCCTGGCCGGGCTGGTGGAGGGCGCGCTTCCAAGGGAAAGGCAAGCAGGTCCCGCTGGGGCCACTGCTCCTTCCCTGTTAGCTCCTGGCAGGGTGGGCTCCCCCTTTTACGGTAGAGCCGCCTGGGGGACAGTGGCTTGTTCAGCAGAGGAGGTGTCCTGCATCCCTGAGGGTCTCAGGTTTTGGCTCACTCCTGCACCTCAGCCCCGACTCTTCCCCTCTTCTCCGCCTCCTCTGCCCACTAGCCTCAGACACGCACCCAAAGGAGGGGAAAATGCGAATCAGAGCTGGAGGTCCATGGCAGAGATGGCGCTCCCGGCCACAGCAGTCCCAGGGAGCAGGAAGGAGGGGCCTCCTGCCAGACCACCAGTATGGAGCCCTGGCTTTTTTCTTCCAGGTCCCCAAGCACTGCGGCCGGCTGTTCAGGGAGGGGCGGCCTCTTCCCCCGGGTGCTCAGGGCACTGTGAGTCAGGTTTGGCAGAGGTCTCAGCAGGGACTTATCTGTGCCAGGGTTCAGTCCAAACAAGGAGAGTAGGTCTCAGGGGTGACTTAGCCAGCCTGTTTCACACTCTTTTTTTTTTTTTTTAGACAGTCTTGCTTTGTCACTTGAGCTAGAGTACAGTGGTGTC